>CAUYPK010050728.1:0-105940 GCA_963574355.1 Loris lydekkerianus
CTAAATTAGTTTCATAGTAGGGGTGAGTACATTGGATACTTTTTCTTCCATTCTTGGGATACTTTACTAAGAAGAATATGTTCCAGCTCCATCCATGTAAACACAAAGGAGGTGAAGTCTCCATCTTTCTTTAAGGCTGCATAATATTCCATGGTGTACATATCACAAAATCCCAAGACCAGAGATGTTGGCGTGGATGTGGAGAAAAGGGAACACTTCTACACTGCTGGTGGGAATGTAAATTAATACATTCCTTTTGGAAAGATATATGGAGAACACTTAAAGATCTAAAAATAGATCTGCCATTCAATCCTGTAATTCCTCTACTGGGCATATACCCAGAAGGCCAAAAATCATATCACAACAAAGATATTTGTACCAGAATATTTATTGCAACCCTATTCACAATTGCTAAGTCATGGATTTTGTATTTTTCATAAAGATGGTAATCGAACTTGGCTTCCTACAAGTAAGTTTCAAGAAGGAGGCAGACATGAAGAGTCTTCCAGATGCAGCAGTTCCCTTGCCTGTGTCTCCTGTGCACCTCTCTCCTCTGAGCTTTCTCCTGCCTTTGGAGTTGCCCCCGTCCCCTTACCATCCTTCCCCCCTCAAATCACTCCTCTTCTCCTCCTCCCCTGCCCTCTTCTTCTCTTTCCTTTCTTCCTTCCTTCTTCTGTACTTTCTTCCTTTCCATCTCTGCCTTCTTTTTATTCCTTCATTTTTTCCCCTCCTTTCTTTGCAATACATCTGATACTAAAATGATATTCTCACCACCTATGCTTCCTAACTTAAGCCTTGCATATATTTCTGAGTAATGGTAGTTACATGTCTAGGCTTGAATTCTATGAATATTATATAGGCTAATAAATCCAGCCGAGAACACATTTTAAAAATAATTTTTCTCATAGAAATATTGCATACACTAAGCATGCCAGAGCATTTTTTCCCCTTCCTCAAACACCTGGTAATGAAATTTATTGATGTATAAATTTACTAAGCAGCTAATTGAGTAATTATTGATCGAAGGAAATGTGTTCTTAAAAGTTACATTCACAATTGGCAGAGAGGCCAAAATAGAACAGGCTCAGTTTTCAAGTTACTTTGTAGCATTACCTTAAAATCATAAAGAGTTAATCTTATCACACTACACATGGCTGAATTTATAAAAGATAAAATCACAAACGAGTAATGCACAGTTACTCGTTACATATTCTTCCCATTACAACTGACAGGTTCATTAATCATACAGTGTATTTTACTATTAGAAGCTATAAAGGAGATCAAATCTCCTGTAATTTTTCTTCTTCTCTTTCATTTGATAAGTGTGTTGTTTCAGGGTACAGATAAAATATAGTGTCAGTCACCAATAGTCTCAGGAGATTTTCATTTTTTTTTTCCAGTAAGAATATCTTTGCTTATTTGCAATGTAAAAAGTCCCTAGACCAAGCATCATTTTCCCTACAACGTGGACATCAGATCTGGGAAAATGTCTGTGGGCACCTATCCACAGAAGTGGTCACCCAGCAGGAAGTGCTGCAAGAGGGGATCCGTGTTTTGGTGATAGTGGCTTTGCTTCCTGAATGTGGAAGGCCTTAACGAAGCGCACCTCTGTTTCTAACGCAGCGTCTATTCATAATTAAGGTTCATGTAAATCGCACAGAGAGCTGACAGATTTCATAAGCTTTTCTGGGGAGATATGTTACAGTTTGTCACAGCTTGCCAGTGAAACTCTTGAAAGCATAAATGAAATATAAGACTATTTGCCAATAAATAAAAGAGTCTCTGATACCCCCTTTCATGGACTGTGATGAAAATAATATGTCTGAAAAGGCCACATTCCTACTTAGAAAACAAAGGGTTTTGTTTTTTTTTTTCCAGTGTAAAAAGAAATCCTAAAAAGAGATGCCATCAACCCATACAAAAAAAACAGATGGACACATTTTAATTTTTTTAATTAGCAAAAAAAAAAAAAAAAAAAAGATCTTTCTATCCTTTTTCAACTTAAAGAGGAGAAAAGTCAACCATAAAATTCTTCTGTTTCTCAGTGTTTTCTTTTTTTTTTAATTTTTAAAAGTATAACTTATAAATAAAATTCTTAGGATTTCTTAGTTTTGGTGATTTGTATGACACTGATGTACTGTAATTTATACAAGAACTACTTCAGTGTATGTTTTTCAGAGCTTCCTGCCAACCTAAGTATTCTAAATATAAACTGAAGAAATTCAGTCTGGCACAAAACAGCTGATGAAATATTCTGGGCTTGCGTTCCACTATTTTCCCAGAAGACCTTCTATGAGAAGCCGGGAACGTAAAGAGATCCTGATGAAAGTGCAAAAACGTAGGCAGTCCAGTTGGTTGTAGGCACTGGTTAGTCTGCCCCGTGTGGCCTCTTGCTCAATCCCACGGCACTTCATTCTCGACAGGGACACAGCCTCATAGTTGTCTGTTCTCAAGCGACAGAGAGCTTTCCACATTGCAGGGCTCCCCCAGATAGGCACGTTTTTGCCATGTTTGTATAGTAGGAATCCTGGGGGGCTAGATTAGTAAAGCTGTTTACTCTGTCCCTGTCCTTAACTGATTTCCAACTGCGTTTTCACAACACATTGGGGAACTGAATAACCTTTGGGTGGATCGGGGCAGCGGAGGCAACCTCCATTCTCTCCTCCCATAGGAGCTTTCTCCCCTTTTATTTAGGCAGGTAATTACCCCAGTTCTGCAAGGGTTTGTGGTTTTATTTTATTGCATAAGAATCATGTTTTATGTCTGAGATATTATTCTCTCATTTCTTTTGGTTTACTAAGGGTTAGATATAGAAAATTAGCTTGAAAGTTCTGCTAAGGATTCCTATTGGAGCACCTCCGATGCTCTGGCTTTCTGGGGGTGGGGAAGGGGCCCCACAGCCGAATCTAATACACAGGTTCTTACCCTGGGTTTTTTCTTTTCCTTCCTTCCCCCCGTCCCCTTTGCAAATGTTGAAGCCTTGTCTAGGTGTCCGTGCCTATGTTATGTCAAAGCTCACAAATACTCAAGAGTGGCCAGAGGTAAGACTGAGCAGGGCTTTCTAGATGTACAGAGTGAATGAATTTTCCCACATCATTGTGCCGAAACTTCAGTTTGGATGTGATTTATTTTTTTGGTAACACTCATACCAGTGTTACCTGTTTTCAAAGGTTTCTTGAGCGAATGAGTAAAAGTTTATGAAAACTCGCTAGGAGCCCTAGGTTCTACTTCTAGAAGAGATTATTGGGAGTTTATTTCCAGAATTGTTCTTCACCTGTTTCTGAGCAGCCCACAGTTGGAGCCAGGACAGCAGGGCCTTGCCCCAGGCTTGGGCTGGGCTGAGTTTGGAGCTTTTTCCTGGAACTTTTGTCTTGGGGGAGTGAAGCTGTCCTTGTTCCACAAGGCCATCTTAGCAGGACAGCAGAGTGTCCCCAGCCTGGACCAGACCACTGGGCCCCAGCCAAGGCTCTCTTCTCCCAGGAGGTCTTGGAACTTCCATATCACTGGCTCATGATAGGTGCTTTGGCTGCAGGTGGGCAGCCTAGTGACCTGTTCTGCTCCCTTGTCACAGGAGATTGGGCACCAGAATGTGGCTGATAGGCTGATTTTCAGTTATTCTCACATAAATTGGACATAGGGCTCTCCCTTGGGCTTGAGCCGTGAATGTGGAGGGGGGACTCATGGGCGGCCGCAGCAGGCAAGGATGGCGAGGCTGGTGCGGTTGCATGCTGTGTGGTGGCCGTACTCTGCAGACTCCACACCATGGTCAGCAGCCCTGGGAGATGCCTGACAGCCCCTCTCACTCCAACTGTGTTCCTCCAAACACCTCAGCCATCGCACTCTAAGATCACACAGAGGGTGGCCTAAGGCAGTAAAAAAAAAACATGTGGTTGGAAGATGTGTTACTCTAATTGGATGCTGTAGCGTTAGCTTAGAATAATTAAGCAGAGAATGGATCAGCATTTTCACCTGCCTGCATGTTCTGGGTGAGACTCGTGTTCCTGTTCACTATCAAGGGGACCTGGTAACAGCCCCTGCCAGTGGCACTAGGAGGCAGAGAGTGCCTGGCGCCACGGATGAGGTGTTTCATGAGCAGTGAGTAATCAGCGCTGGGCACGTGGTGCTAGAGGATGGCAAAGGTAAGAAGACCAAAATTGTTCTGTTAATATAAGTAGGATCCAGAAAGCTCTGGCCTTGCTACCTTTCCCTGCAGAGGGAAATTTGAAATTCTTCATGGATAGGTAACTGTGCCTCACACAGGCCCATGGATTTTGCAATGCATTACAAAAATCAAATTATCTGTATGGACAGGGTCCCCACAGAGCCCCACACCATCTAGGGAGTTGCTCCTGCTTCAGGAAACATCTATCAAGGGTCCAGAGAAGAGGAAGCAAAGAGACAACGTGTCCTGTTACTCTGTTGTTGTTTTATTTTTGTCTTTTATCTCACCTTATCTTATTTTTGATACAGGGTCTCGTTCTGTTGCCCAGGCTAGAGGTCTCGTTCTGATGCCACAGCTCACAGCAACCTCAAACGCCCATGCTAAAGCGATCCTCTTGCCTTAGCCTCCCAAGCAGCTGGGACTACAGGCTCCCACCACTCCTGTCGAGTTTTTGTGTTTTTGCTCAGGCTGGTCTCAAACTCCTGGCCTCCCCCTGCCCGGCCTCCCAGAGGGCTGGGATTACAGGCGAGAGCTGCTGTGTTGTTTGGTTTCACTTGTTACTGATACGTGAGATTACCTCATTTAGCTTTCATTAAAATCATCTCCCTTCAGCTTTAGGGTATTGAGTCTATTCTCGCATAATCTTCTTTAAAAATATAAATATTTATTGCTCTATTATCTCTCATTCTGCCAAATATGACAATCCTTACTATGGAGCAATGACAAACACACAGTGGGCGGCCCATACATTTATCTGCATGTGATGAGACCGTGTACCCAGCAGAGAGGTCTGAGTGTTAATTTTAGTCTCTACTGTTTTTCAAGTCATGGAAATATATCTCGCTATATGCCTAGACTATATATATATATGTGTATATGTAGGTCATCATGAAAGTTTTCAGATACACAAAAATCAAGAACTATAAAATCCAGAAACCAGTGAAGCCCATCCAGCAACACCGATAAGCCCAGTACGTTGAAACTTGCGCAGGTGAATCCGAAAGGTCACACTCGACTGTGCTTATTGAAAGTGAAATAACGAACCATAAAATAGTCTGTCTCAACATTTTCGTGGTGACCCACACATGTGTGCGTATATATGTAATTTCCCTTGGATACAAAAAGAAAAGGAAAAAGCAGAGAAAGGGGGCTGATTTAAATTCAGAGACATAAGCTTTGACACTAAAAAAAAAATGCATTATTGCAAGGAGAAATATTTTCTGTATTTTGAATGTCAAAGCATGTCACTATGGATTCAGTATGTGGAAAAGGAATGCTGTAGAAATATCCAGTCAAGTTCGCTGTACTGAGGGATGGAAAAGTTTCTCGAATCTGATAAAATTCTTGAGCCCTTGGCTTCACCTCATTCCTCACAGGCTCTGCTCCATACCCTGGATTCGATTTGTCCATTGTGCACCCCGTGGCATTTTCTCTGCCGTAATTGTCTCTGCACCATTTCCACACTTGGAATGACATCTGCCCTGGTTTCTATTGTCCTGTTCAATTCTTGTTTTTTTTTTTTTTTTTTTTTTTTGGCTAGAGCCGGGTTTGAACCTGCCACCTCTGGTATATGGGGCCGGCGTCCTACTCCTTTGAGTCACAGGCACCACCCTTTCCTGTCCAATTCTGCTTCTTCTCTCTGCTTTGTACCTTGTGAGGCTGGAAATATGAACTGGCATCAAAGGGTCCCTGCCCGTAGCTTCCAGTGGGCCCTGCCAACGGGGGTGCAGGCGGAAGAGCAGAGGATGTAAGGAGATCTTGGGGTGCTCCTCACCTCGGCTCCACTTGCTGCCTTTCCCTCTTGAAGGTCAGAGCATCCGACGAGGGCCCAGATGAGTGGCTAGACTCACGTCCAGTGTCAGTCCCTGGTCCTGCCTTTGTCCGTGGGCCTGGGAGTGCCCATGGCTTTTCACGTTGCTGGGTGCAGGGTGTGTCATCGAGGTGCAGGATTGCTCTGCCCTGCACGGCTGGATAAAGACCTCCGTGACATTCTCTTAATCTCATCTGGGCTGGAGCCCACAGGGACAGATTCCTTCTGTGTCCTCTGGTTTCTCAGAATGTGTGTTGTTCCTGACTAATAAATAGGCCCGATCCTGGGTTAGGCTCGGATTGCCTTGTAAATCCACTTCTTTTGTTGACGTCCTTCATCTCCTCCTGCGGAACCCTACCACTGATCAAACATTAGGTTTGTCTTGTAATAGGAAAAGCTAGACTCGGGCTTCATAGACACTCATTTCTCCTTTCTGTACCGGGAAAGACGCCAAGCCTCCTGAAGGCACAGGGAGCCCGGCTCTCTCCTGTCACTTCTCTGCCTGCCCGAGGAGCTCCACCAGGCCTGCTGAGTTTCTAGGCAGCCCTGTGCTCCAGGTGGAAGGAAGGGGAAATGGGGCATGCAGGGCTTGTGTCTTCCTTGTTAGGAAGACATCCCGGAAGTAAAACTCAACACTGATTCCACTCCGGTAGCCAGAACTTAGGCCAGGGCTGCAGTTAGATGCAAGGGAAGCTGGGAAACTTCGTTTTCTGTCTGGCTGTCATCACAGTCAACTGAACCCCTAATCCTAATCCTTCAAGATTAAAGAAGGAAAGGATGACTATTGGGAGACAATGTGCAAACTCTTAAAAAACGGCCCCATGGTGAAATCATCCTGTGAGGCTGCCAATGCCTTTTTATACTGACTATGTATATCAAATATGCAGGGAGATGTTGTTGGCAGTGACATGTCTAATTACTTACTATTATTAATTAATATTATGATTAATAATATTATTATTAATAGTATGCTTCTTCTTTATTTAAAGTGGACTAACTTGGCCATCTTCCCTGACTTCTTTCTTCCATTGTTCTCTGTTAACTGTATGATTTTTATCCTGACAAATTTATTTAATCTGTTCACTTAAAAATATCCGGTTACATCCTTCCTATAAAAGTCGATACCTCCTGTTCTCATTCTCCTTAACAACGTCACACTGCTTAGCTGATCAAATATTCTTCCTTCAATTCCCTTCTTGCTTGACTTCCTGTGTACACAGGTTCTGTTTATCCTCTCCCTTTCTGGAAAGGCCTTTCCTGGTGTCCTTTGGTGTCTTTTCTTTCTCATTCGATGTCCTCCCTCTGGCCACTCTCTAAAGGTCCGGTCTCCCTTCACTTCCAGCCTTAGTTCTTGACTTAATGATTGGATACCATCTTATAAGTTCAACTCTGTTTTTCAACTTCCCGAGTTTTGGCACCAATTCCAAATTATGAGCTGCCTATAAACAGTTTTTCAACACTTTAAAAGGATATTTGAAACCACACTACTGTTTCTTCAGAAATAATCTTCTTTCACGACTTCTCCCATTTGTTAACACAACCATGTTTTTTTTTCTAGTCTTGTAGACAAGAAACTTTGGAACCATCTTTTACTGTGCCGTTTTCTGCAATCAATCATTGAGTCTAATGGGTAATCTTTGAAATTTCTTTTGGCTTCATCCTTTCTTATCTTGCACATTTCCAGATGTTAGCACTGCATGTTAAATTACTATGCACACTTTTGGCTGATCTCCTTGAAAGGAGTTACATCATTCCTTTACACATAATAACAATAGCCTGACTTCTCTGAGCACATAACAGGTACCAGGAACTGTTCCCTGTAATTTACAAGCAGTGGTGGATTTCGCTCTCATAAGAGCTGAAGGAAGTTATGCCATTGTTACTTATATTTCTGAGGACACAGAGGCATTGACAAGTCAAGTAAGCTGTCCCAGTGCAGAGCCAACAAATGAAAAAGCTGAAACTCAAACCAGGTGGTTTTTTCAGAGTTGAAACTCTTTATCTTTTTGTTACATTGCTGCTCCTTTTGCGGATTGGCTACGGGGTCACCCCATGCCACTCCCTCCCCCAGTCAGTGACATCAAGTGCAAACTCATCAGCCTCCTTCCCCCACCTTGCCTTTATCCAGCCCCTCCAACACCTCTGACTCCAATTCCCACTGTAGCCTAATGGACACGATGTGGCATACTGATAATTCTCGTTTTATTTTCTCAGTTCTTCAAATTCTCTTTCTTTCTTGAGCTATATGATGCACTTGTTTTCTGCCGGAATGATATTTTCTTGTTCTTGTATCTTGGCAAACATTCTCCTCTCTGGCTGGGCCACAGAAACCATGGATCCAGCTCTGTCCCTTTGTTAATGTATCCTCAAAGTGGAACGCATCAGAACAAGAGGGATCCCAGGACAGAGGCTGGATGATGCACCACTTTGCAAATTATCCCTCCCATTCTTCAAAGCTCAGATGGAACAATCTACTGCCTGAATCAATCACTGATAAGTGTCATTAAAAAATGTGAAAAACAAACAAACAAACAAAAAAAACAAAACAAAACATAGTTTTGAAATCTAAGGGGTCCAAGATCTTTCTTTTGAAATTAAGGAAATTGTGGTTTATAGTGTTCTATTTAAATAATTAATGAAGTCTTAGTAGACTATAGACTGTAAGGAAGAGACCCAGAACTGAAGCTTGGGTTTCTGGCTCCTAATCACTGTTACCAGGGGGTCACTCCAGGGATTCTCTGAAAGCACCATCAGAGACACTGGGGGCTTCATTCTTCCTTCCTGGGGTACTTTATTCGCTGTCAGCACTGGGCTTCATTGCCTGGTTTCACTTGAACAAAGTGATCTGTGGGCAGAAACAATTTTGAAACCCAATGTGCTATACCAAAGATTGGCAAACCACAGCCTGTGGGCTGAACCTGCCCCTGCCCCTTAGTTTTGTAGGGCCCACAAGAAGAATGATTTTAACATTTTAAATGGTTAATATAAGTCAAAAGAAGAATATTTCAAAACATGTGAAAATACTGTAACATTGGAATTTCAGTGTTCATAAATACAGACTTGTTGGAATAGGTCACATTTTGTTGTTGACATGTTACCTACGGCTGCTTCCAGTAGCAGAGTGGAATAGTTGCCACGGAGACCTCATGGCCTGAAGGGTTTAGAGTGCTTTGTAGGGGGCCCTTTACAGAGCAAGTTGCCCCTCCTGTGTGGCACCACGTTGCAGAAACGTGTCTTCCTGAGCTCTTCTTTCTCCGAACATTTAAGATTTGTACTAGGATGTAGCTGCCTTGTACGTTTACATGTGCAATCATTGTAGAGTTTAAGAAAATTATTGAATGTATTTTACATTCGCTTTTTCCACCAGACTTCAAAGCTCCATGAGAGTAGGAATGAGATCTCATCCGACTTTTAAAAGAGTCTTTCTTTTTCACTTATACTAATAGTTCTTAGTATGTGTGATTAAGTACATTTCTGAGGGCATGTTAACACTCATTGGAATTAGTCAAGTGTTTTATATTCGTTGTATTAGTTTCCTGCAGAATCATAAATATTGAGTTACTTTTCTAAAGCTGTCATGATTGAACACCAAGGACTGAATGCCTTAAATAGTTTAATTTTATTTTCCCATAGTTCTTGAGGCTAGAAGTCCAAGATCAAGGTGAAACAACATTTGTTCCTCCCAGGACCTCTCACCTTGGTGTGTGTTCTCTCCTGTGTGCACACACAGGCCTGTTTCCCCTGCATGTCAGCCCCGTGTCTCCCTCCTTACAAGGACACCAATCGTACTGGATTAGCACCCCCACCCCATGAGTTCCTTTAACCTTAATGACTTCTTTGAAGGTCCTGCCTCCAAATGCAGTCACAGTAGAGTTAGGCCTTCACCATATGAGTTTTGAGGGGCACAGTTCAGTTATAACAAACATCCAGGGATAATCTTTTAGGGTGCTCTCTAGTCCGATTACAACATGTCGTAACAGAAAGAAAGAGGGAAGTAAGCATAAGATAAGGGTCTTATTGTTAGGTTCAGCATTAAAGCCCGATGTTCACCCCTGACTCTCTGTTGCTGTTACTGACTCTGCTATGCTAGACTCAGTTGACTGACAATATTTACTTTTCTCTTTTCTCATCTCCAGGTTGCGAGGGCTTTATATCTCTAGATAAATCACATAAAGGACCAAAATACAACAATAGACCCATGGAAGGACAAAAGGATTGAGTAAAAGTAGATGAACATTTCCAATCCTCCTGTGTCATAGGGCGTTCTTCTCTGACCTTGGGGGGATCCGAAGCAGAGAACGTGGAAGGAAGAATAACCCAGCAGAGATATTGCCAGTGCTGAGGATTTTTCTCTGTTGTCCAAGCTTCCTTCTGATGCATAAATGATTTGAGGGTGTTGACAATTGCCACTGAATGCATTTAGGACTGGTCCCCAGATTGTGGTCTAAATAAAAATGTGCCCCAAGTAGGGGGCAAATCTACTGTCTGACTGTGTCACGGAAAATTTGGAAATTATATAATTTTGCAAAGGATAATTACTTAAGCATTTGAAGTGGGGAAAAAAAATAGAATAATTTTTAAACTTAAAAGTGAAAAAATTGGCATAACCTGAAGAACATATGGAAGAACACATTTCTGAACAGCACACTGCTAAAAAGAAAAACTCTCCAGTCTCAGTTTTTTTCCCCACCACTGTTATGCCAATTTCAGTTCCAAATATGTAAATCTCACCACGATGGTATCTGAGAGTGTGGTTATTCAACCAAAATCACACCAAAGAGTTCTTATTATTGCCGATGTGGACTTCCTCTGGCTCTGGATCTCTCTTTTCAAGTCATTCAGAGCTGCTGGTTGCCTTAGGTAATGGCAGTGAAGGCGGAGAGGAAATAGGTGTGTGTGCCTGTGTGCACGTGTGTGAGACAGCGTGTGCACATGTGTGAGGGCATGTGAATGTGTCCATCTGATATTGGTATTGTTAAAGGGATGTGTTCGGTTTAGAAGAAAACATGAAAAAGGTTAAACAAGATTTTTGAAAGGATCAAATGGGTATTTGGATACGTAGAGGACACTGGGCCCGTGTAAGGAGGTTGTGTGCTGCACCGGGAGAAGCGTGGCCTTGGGAGACGAAGACCTGGGTTCCCATCCTGGTTCTGCTGTGTTCCAAGAAGGTGACCCTGGTGGGGCTGGCTACCTTCTCTAGCTACCTAATCTACACACACAGAGTAATGGCTTCTACCATGAGGGTGTGTTTTTAAAAGTTTTCATTTCACAATTTTAGACTCATAACAGGTTGCAAAAATAGGGAAAATGGCTCAAAAAGTTACACCAGTGGTGCATATTGTGGAGTGGGTAGCTACAGGCCCCTTCCTCTCACGCACAGGTTTGTGTGAGCCTCGCCAACTTGGGAGACACACTGTCCCCACAAAACATGGAAACTTCTGGGCATGATTTTAAATATGAATCACCACAACAGCTGGTCACATGTCCTAAAGGGTGATGCTTCCATGGTTCTCCCACTTCTCGGATTCTTAACTGTAATAATGAGTTGGGGTCATTCTGTTACAAGACGTTTTATCATAACACACACAGATGTATTTAAAATCAGTTCTTTTTGGAAATGGCTAAAGGATTTGTTAAAATTTGCTGAGCTCGCTTTCCGTGATGGTATTCAATTTACTCTATTGGAAGAAACTCTGAAGATGAGAGGTGGGTTCTGATGTAACTAGGACTTAGTTCCATCAGAGCTGGTGCTGACTCCGGTTTCATTGCTTGCCCAGCCTGCGTTGGCTTCCAGGTGTTGGGTGTGTTCAGATCTTTTGAGTTGGCCATTTTCTTTTCTTTCTTTTTTTTATTTTTCTGTTAGGCCGGGGCCAGGTTCAAACCCATCACCCTCAGTATATGGGGCTGGCATCCTACTCACTGAGCCACAGGCACTGCCCTGAGTTAGCCATTTTCTTAACTTCTGAGCTACTATTTTCTATGTCACGTGGTTTAGTCTTTGGTAACCCACACAAGCCTGCCCCCATTAGAAGTTGGGCGCCTTCAATATAGAAATGTGCCTCTGCTCTCATGGATGTTCAAACATGGTAGAAGAGAGAGGTAAGGAGGGAGGCGATTACGATACAAAAGGGTGGGTGTCACGATACAAACAATACAATACAAACGATACGATACAAACAGCTACGGAGCCCTCGGGAAGGGTCTCTAGCCTGAACCTGTGGAAGATCTGGAGATGCTTCCCCAGCAAGGTGACATTTAAACTGAGTCCTGCATACCCCAAAGAAGTTATCCAGGCTGAAAGAAAAAGGGGAAGGAATCACAGGCATAAAGGGAAACTGAGGCACAAGCTAGTAAACAAGGTATGGATGCAGACTGGACTCGGCAATGGCAGCAGGTGAGTTGGAGACGAGACCAGGACCACACCATGCACAGCTCTGTCTCTGAGTCAGAGCCCCTTCATCTGGCCTGGACCACAGGGCGCCTCCCAGTGTGCTGGGTCTGAAGTGACACGGAGCCTTCATCTGCAAAGAATCATGACACCTTCGCAGCACTGTTCACACCAAACTCTCCCAGTAGGGGGGACCCTGATCTGCGAGGCTCAGTTGGCACACAGTGGTGGCGTCTCTGATTCCAGAATGCACCTGCCCTTGCCGTGATGACGCAACTTTCACTCCTGCTTCCCTTCTGCTTTGCTTTGATTCCTTTTACTTGAAAGAAACCTCTAAAATTAAGTTTGTGTTTGTACCAATTATATTCATTTCTGTTTTAGTAAATGAAGTTTTATATTCTTGTTTCTGCTTTTTTAAAACACACATTCAAACTCGGAAAAACAAAGTACCCCAAGCCAGTTTACATTTAATGAAGCAGTGCTATAAGAAGTAAGACTTCTTATAGTAAGAATATGAAAACATTCACATAGGATTTTCAAAATAGAGCACAGGAAAGAGTGGAATGCTTCAAAAGAGAATGTATGTTTTGAGAGGAATGAGAAAAATGATGTACTAAAACGGGTCTCAGAACACAGACTGTGTAATGTCTAAAGGATATTAACTCTGACATGAGTCAAGTACAATACATGACTAATTTCATTATAGTCTTTGAAAAGAGCCTTATACCTTAAGTAAACACAACAGCTGTAAAGATTTGACTTGACTCTCTGGTACAGAAGATTTTCTTTGCTCCTCATCTGTCTGGTTACAGCTACAGTGTTCACCTTCACGAGGCTCTTCCATGGGACACTTTTACCTCTAACCTGAAGGTTCTCATGGTATTTTTTTTTTTTTTTTTTTTTTTTGCAGTTTTTGGCCGGCTGGGTTTGAACCCGCCACTCCAGCGTATGGGGCCGGCACCCTACTCCGTTGAGCCACAGGCACCGTCCCTCACAGTATTTTTAAAGCAAGTTCATGAATTAAATGTTACCACTAGGGTTCAAGTTTTGTGTTGCCCTTAAGACGAGGATTTCACAAGGGCCTATTATATACTTGTAACATCACAATTGCTCAATTTAACAGCTCTCTCTTTGCATGCACACTGTGGGGAGGCACAAATTTGTCATTTTATCTAAAAGGTCACCAAGGGGCCAAATATTGGCCATTCCCTGAATTTATCAAAGCAAATACAGTCAGCATGTTCTAGAGTATTCTGCCTGCTACAGTCAGGCAGTGCTGTTTATCCTAATCTCCTACTGACAAGGCTGTCCCCCTTGGGCCGGGAGGATTTCCCTCATTAGTGGTATCCTTTCTGAGTTTTCTCCTTATCCTGCAGAAGCTTCATTAAGAAAACTAACATATTCAAAGAAAACCCCCTCAAATCGACACAGAGGCATTCAATCCATGAGTGGCTACATTAGATGAAGTTTGATCTATTATTCACTTATAGTTTATTCAACGAAAAAACTATTGAATGTGTACCAACTGTGTGAAACCAGTGCTGCCATTTATACAATGCCAATTTTGGAACGTATCAGTTTGCTCAAACTTCCATTTAACTCTGATCATATAAATAGGTATAGACAAAATTGTTTTTTTTTTAATTTAAAATATTTGAGGGCAAGATATCCACCTTAAAATTGTCTAATAAAGTCTCTAGATTTTTTTTTTTTTTTTACTGACAATTGATGTCTATATGTTAAAAATAAAGATAAGAATTATTGTCAATATATTTGATTATCCAGAAGGTCTATGTGGGTCATCCAGACCTCACAGTCTACCCTGAACCTTCACTGCCCATCTGGGAGTGATGACCAGCCTTGGCTGCCCACCCCTATTAAATTAACCAAAGAAATGTCACCTTACTTCTATCCTTAACAATCTATGTGACCTTAGACCAACAAGTCATAATTTTTTACAGATTTATTCAACCTCAGTTATGTGCTTTATTGTCAAATTAAAAAAAAAATTTAAATCTATTTTTGAGGTTTAAAAGAAAGCATCTACCAAGCAAATCTGAAACATTTTATGGTTTGATGTATTTAGCATACTGCATGGGAATAATTTCTATGGAAATATATGTGATTATTGGTGCTGAGTGGAAATCAAATGATTATTATTCATCTGTGGATGGTGTATTTCTAAAGTTGAGTTCATTTAAATTAACTCATTAATTGAAGAAGGAAATGTTGTAGTTGAGTGAAGATGACTGCTGCTATTGTCACATAGAGCAACAAGTTTCCGAGCTTAAGATTAGAAGAGGAATGGGTTGTTTGTACCAGTTTTCATTCTTGTTACAATTGTTGTTATTAGAATGGATTCATGTTGCGCCATTTTCTGTTTCCCTGCCATTTTTTTGTCACAAGAAGAAGATATGAGAATCTCAACGGCTAGTCTTATGTATGAAAGGCAGTAAACTATTCTGTTTTAACCTTTTATATAGTCTCGTTTTGATTGACTCGCTATTCTACCTCTTTCTGCTAAGTTACCAGTGCTATTAAAAGGAAAGAAGAAAAATGGCTGCCCAATCAAATGAGAGCACATTATAAAGGTCGGAGCAGTGGACTCTGCTGCTGGCTTTCACAGCATGGATGAAACATTTTTTTTTTAAAGAAAAAAAAAAAACTTATTCTTGTGACAAAGATTGCAATAAGAATAGAAAATGTCAGATCAAGAATCTATTCATGGGACAATGATGGTGATGGGAATGAAAATAGTGCACACTTTACCCTTTCTTTTTATAATCATAGTAAAGTAACTTCAGGTGGTGCAGCTTGGGAGCTCAACTTGAGAATTCTGAAACTGGAAGGAAAAAAAAAATCAAAAGGATAGTGAGGCATAATGTAAGAAGAATCAACATTTAAGTGACCACCCAAGGTATCGGCACGTCTCAATTATAGAATGTGGGTGGCTTTAACTAAAGGTCTGGTAAAATTGGTCTGCAGATTAACCACATGTAGTTAAACAGGAATTGTATTTCAGTACTCACATTGCTTTTGAAAGATAGCTGTGAACCTTCCTTTGTTATACAAGTCACAAAACATATTTCTAAATATGTGCGAACTAGTAAGTAGGTCATTAAAAAATACAATTCAGAGCTAGACAATGGATCATTTTTTCTGTGACTAGAAGTGACTAATTACCCAAATATTTATTTCTAAGACTTTTCCAGCACAGAATCCTTGCTGAATCTTCCAGTGTGTTAAGATACTGTTGAAGCAAACTTAGTTGAGTTTTTTCTTTTAAAAATAATTATAAGATGCAGAATTGGGCATCTTCTAAGTTTAGTCCCTCAGAATTAGTCCCTTCTGAGTTTAAAATGACTTGTAGGAATTACTTCAATATATATGACAATTAAGATAATATTACTAAAAGGATGCAATTAGGAAGTCAAGTAATATCTCAGCGTCTTTCAACCTTTTTTATCTCGCGGCACACTTGAACCTTTAAACTTCTATGGCATCCATAAATTATGCTGACCAAAAAAAGGAGTTAAAAAAGAATACACTTGTTGCGCTTTGAACTTCTTTTGAAAATAATCTGATTAGTGATCTTTAAAAATGTTTTCAGCTCACCTAAGATATTCTCACAGCACATCAGTGTGCCACGGTGTATAGCTAAAAATCACTCTATCTCAAGATTATTTGTGCATTTACCGAGAAACATGAAGTAATAAAATGAAAACTTTTCGGCTGCCTCTCTAACTTGGTAATTCATGTGTGAGTATTTAGTGTACACCAGTATTTGCATCCAGAGTGTGGTCTTGGGACACTACAGTCCTGTCCTGGCCCACTAGAGTCTTTGCCAAGGTACAAAGGTATGTTGTACAAGGTACAAGGTATGTTTGCTTGAGGTTTTTTTTTTAAAGGAATGTTATATATTTGTACTTGTATTTATTAGCCTTACACATATTGCAAGAGAAAATCAATAGCTGACTGTGACTTTTAGACTTCCAAAGTTTTGATTGAATATGTATTTTTAATTATTATTCTAAATGTGTATTTTGAACAGAGAGCAGCAGATTTATCAACCACAACTTGAGACCATGAAATCTTCTTATCTCAGAGAATTTGGGGTTTCTTTTCCGTTCGTGGGATGATACTCAAAGCTCAGAGCTAACTCTTAGCTTTAAACATAAGCATCAGTTCCAAATTGGTTGTCCATATGCTTTACTGGTATAGCAACCCCTGAAAAGTCTGGAACACACAAATTTGTGTGTGAAAAAAACCTGATAAAGTTTAGTTCAACCTTCTACATGCATTATACTTATTTTTTCTTTATTAAATCATAAAGAGGTAGATCATGCATGCATGAATGCATTTATGGGGTACACTGTGCTGATTTCATATACAACTTGGAATGCTTACATCGTACTGGTTAATATATCCCTTGCCATCTTACTGTTATTTGTATCACAGTAAGATGAAAGGGAAAAGTTCTGTGGCTGGGTGTTTAGACCAAAGCTCCTTGAGGGAAGGGAACATGTTTTATTGATTCCCCATAGTATTTAAAACCTATTGTGTTTAATACATATGCTCTGAAGTAATGAATTAATGGCTGTGTTAGTTAAGTGCCTTGTGGTCACTGCGTCCAGAGGCCCTAGTGTGTCCCAAACATGAGCACGTGGGAGATTCCCAGGTACTTAATGGGGAACGCCCAGTGTGTTAAAAATCAAGAAAGCACTTTTAATTATGTCTGTTTCAGAGGGTGCATAACAGCACTCTCATCAGAGAGATTGCAGTAGTTGCTGTGATTCTGAAACTAGAATTTCATGGCAGATTTCTATGTATAGTTTGGACTTCCAGGCATTTTGTTTCGATTATATAGTCTTTTAAAATTATTTAAAACTGGCTTGGTGCCCTTGGCTCAAGTGGCTAGGGCACGAGCCACATACACCTGAGCTGGCGGGTTTGAATCCAGCCTGGGCCCACCAAACAACAATGACGGCTGCAACCAAAAAATAGCTGGGTGTTGTGGTGGGTGCCTGTAGTCCCAGCTACTTGGGAGGTGAAAGCACGAGAATTGCTTGAGACCAGGAGTTTGATGTTGCTGTGAGCCGTGATGCCATGGCATCCTACCTAGGGTGACAACTTGAGGCTCTGTCTCAAAAAAAAAAAAAAAAATTATTAAAAAAATTTTTTTTTAAATTGACACACTGTAATCGTCCTATCTATGGCATGTGGGGTTTTAGGACTTTTGGAAGAGACTTTTTTTTTGAGGCAGAGTCTTACTTTGCCACCCTCAGTAGAGTGCCATGCCATTGCTGTTCACAGCAACCTCAAGCATTTGGGCTCAAGCGATTCTCTTGCCTCAGCCTCCCATGTAGCTGGGATTATAGGCACCCGCCACAACACTTAGGTATTTTTAGAGACGAGGTCTCTCTCTGGCTCAGGCTGGTCTCGAACCTGTGAGCTCAGGCAGTCCACCTGCTGCGGCCTCCAGGAGTGCTAGGATTATAGGCGTGAGCCACTGCTCCTGACTGGAAGAGATTTTTCCCCAGGTGACTATCCACCTCCCTCAGGGGGATGCCAAAATTCCATAGGAGAGCCCAAGAATTGAGGTGCTGAGCCCATTAAAATGCGTATCTCTGGGAGGGTTGAGACTCAACGCCCTAAGCACTCATAACATGTTGAAAAACAATCAAAATGGTATTTCAACAATATGAAAGAGATTTTGATATGATCTGGAATTATTACACTTGTCCTTGGCATAACTCACTTACCAGGCCCTGTTGTGGTGGTGGATACTCAAGTGTGAGGGGCTAAAACAGAAAAGTTGGGGATTTTGAGACAGACTTCCTATTCATTATGTCAGGAGAACACAGACATGGTAAATGTGTCTTGTTTAGAGTTATTTGTATTAATGGAAATGATATTCTTTCTTTCTCTTTTTTTTTTTTTTTTATTGTGGAGAAGGGGCGGGGAAAGTAGGTGGAGAAAGAGGTGCGTGACAGGGTCGGGCTAGTGGCATGGTTAAATCAGGTCGAGGTCCAATATCACCGGCTCATTAATCAAGAATCTAATTATTCTTCACCGCCCTCCATAGCACCAATGACGGGTAAGATTCCCAAAGTGGGGACAACCTAAGACAGGATATGGAGAGGCTGCATGGTGGATTACATTACGGGTAAGATCACTCTGCATTCAGTCAACCTAAGACAGGGATCAAACCATTGATATTTGTATCCCCATGATGGGTAAGACTGAAACTGCAAGAGCAGGCAACCTAAGACAGGGGCTATGTTTTTCTGCCATACAAAAAACAAAAGAGGGAATTGTCGGGCCTGCCATGTGCCTGAGGCCTAGTGCAACTTCCCGTGCCTGACTAGAAGTAGATCCATCGAGCTACTTCCGCGTAGCAATGACTCAGCAAGACCCGGCCTGAAACTGCCTCTACCTAGATACAGCCAATGTGGTACCATGCCACTGGCCCTACCCTGTCACGCACCTCTTCCCCCGCCTTCTTTCCCCGCCCCTTCTCCACAATAAAAATAAATAAATAAATAAATAAATAAATAAATAAATAAAAGCATGGGGGAAAAAAAAAAAAAAAGAAAGTGTAGTGAATAACTATGTGTCAAAGAGAGAGTATCTGTTTAGTTTTATAACTGATTGGCACATATTTCAAGATAATTTTATCATTAATATTTTCATCAAATAATTTACTATACCTTCAATAGCTGCTGAATTCCTCTAAGCCAATCTAAGTAGTTTACTAAAGACATTATGCTAACTGTTCTACCCTAAAATAGATTCTATTAATTTTAGGAGGAGAGGACTCCTTTACATGTGACAATCATCTATGATATAAGGAATGGACAACAAATTTTTTTTCTTTTTCAGTTTTTTTTCTTTTTTGGCCAGGGCTGGGTTTGAACTTGCCACCTCCGGTGTATGGAGCTAGTGCCCTACTTCTTTGAGCTACAGCCCCTACAACAAAAATTTCTTAAGTGACATTTTAAGTAAGCTAAGGGAGTTCTGGGAATAAAATGCATCACAGTAGATAAACATAAACATGGAATACTGGGTAGACTACATGGGATTTAATCCACTCCTTGAAGGATCGATAATAATTGAAAGCAAGTTTGGAGAGGAAAATAACATGTGTATCCCTCCGGCCCTAGACAGAAGATGAGATCATGATTACACCATGAAATAGACTTCTAATAAATCAGAGGACTCAATATTGCTAAAATATCCATAGTGCCTAAAACAATCTACATATATAATGCAAATGTTATCAAAACATTAATGCTACTTTGCAAAGAATTATTAAAAAATAATTCTAAAATTTATATGGTACCAGAAAAGAACCTGAAAAGCCAAAGCAATGCTGATCACAGTGAACACAAGTAGAAACATCACATTACCTGACTTCAAATTATAGGATGAGACAATAACAACCAAAGTAGCATGGCACTGGCATATGGTAGACACATAGAGAAAGGGGATGGAATGGAGAACTCAGAAGTAAAACCATATAGCTACCACTAACTGATGTTCAACAAAGCAAACAAAAATATACAGTAGGGAAGGGACATACTGTTCAATAAGCCATTCTGGGAAAATCAGATAGCCAAATGCAGAAGAATAAATCTGGGTCACCATCTCATCACGTGCAAAAATTGATTCAAGTGGGTTAAAGACTGAAACATATGTTCAACCAAAAACCATGGCAGTCCTAGAAGAAAACTCTTGTAGACATCCACCTCGTCGAACAATTTCTGACTTAGACCCCAAAAGCAAAAGCAAAAAAATCAAATATAGACAAATGTGATTTAATTAATTAAAAAGCTCCTACACAAAACATAAGTACTCAAAAGTGTGAATAGTCAACCTACAGAATGGGAGAAAATATTTGCAGGTTATGTATCTGATAAAGGACTAATAACCTGAATCTACAAGTAACTCAAACAATTCAGCAAGAAAAACAAATTAAAGAAAACATTATAAAGTGGGCAAGTGACAGGGATTAGCACTTTTCAAAAGAAGATATACAGAAGTAAAAAAAAAAAAATTAAAAGGGGTGCAATATCACTAACCATCAAAGAAATGCAAACTAACACCACAATTAGATATTATCTTACTTCAGTCTACTGGCATGATTAAAAAGTCAAAAAATACTACATGTTTGTAAAGATGTGGTGAGAAAGGAAGACTTATAAACTGTTAGTGGGAATGTAAAATAGTAAAACATCTGCGGAGATCAACATGGAGATTACTCAAAGAACAAAAAGAGAATCTACTGTTCAATCCTAAAATCCTACTTCTGGGTATCTACCCAAAGAACAAGAAATTATTATATCAAAATATACCTCCAGTAGGTTTGTTGTATCACAATTCACAATTACAGAGACACGTAATCAACCTGAGTGTGCTGGTCATGAGGGTGTGTGAATGTGTGTGGTGTGTGTGGTGTGAGATGTGTGTGTTTTGGGAGTACTTCTCAGCCATAAGAAAGAATAAAAGAATGTCATTTTCACCAACTTGGATGAAACTAGAGACCATCATCCTAAGTGAAGTAACTTGGGAATAGAAAAATAAATCCTGCACATTCTCACTTTTAATGGGAGCTAAACAGGTTACGAGGAGTGGTCTAACTTGGGGACTCAAAATGGGGTAGGTTAAGAAGGGGTGAGGATAGAAAAATTACCTCTGAGTTATTACGTACACTATTCATGTGAGGAGTGGAATACAGTATGTAGCATTGCCTTCCAGGAACTCTAAATTCTAACAAAAGGTGATAGATTATATAAATGGATAGATAGATAGATACACAGATACAGAGGTATGTGAACCAATAACCCAATAAGTGGTTTATCACAACAGGGGAAGGTGCTCATAAGGGAGTAGGTACTTTATTTTGCTAGAGACACCGGGTGTTTGAACAGGTTCTTAAAGAATAAATCCCTAGGACCAATTCCTATTCTGTGACTCCACATCAATCTTCACCAATCACGTCTGCTTTAGAATGTTGCCTGTGGTATCATTGTGCTGAACCTCCTGAGCCACCTTATAGGCACTTTTCTATAGAAGACAGGCTCTCCTCAATATTTGAAAGTCTGAAATACAGACAAATTATTCCCCTCAATTCCCTAAGCAAAGCTAACAAAAGGCCACACACTTTTTCACCCTTTCCTAAAGACTTGAGAGCAGAGGTGGGAAAGACGAAATAGAAAACAAAAAAAATGGAGGTGGTTGGCTCTGAGGTTCTTCTGTTGCGTGAGTGGATTTGCTTGCTACTAAGTGTTTTTCTTCGTAGCTCCTAACTTTACTCTTCTTTCTCTTACATTCCTGTTCCTATCCTATTTGTCCTTATGTCCAGATAGGAAGAATTTAAATTAGTTTATAATCACTCCCTTCAGAGAATAGAGTGGATCCTTTTCAGGGGAGGGTAAAGGAGAACGATTCAGGTGCCAAAGCCACTAGGTTTCCATTTTACCTCTTGTATTTACTAGCTAGGTGATATTTGGGATATTTAACCTCAGATTTATCAGTAAAATTGGGTTAAAAATAGTTCCTTTCTCATAGGGTGTCTACAAAAATTAAGTGATAATTATTTGTTAATTATGCCTAGCAAATAATGCTCAGTAGGTATTACAAATATCATGACTATTATTATTAAAAATGAAGAGTGTAGTCAACATCCTCATCTGATGAATAATTGCTCTGATTTTCATCTTGGGACAGGTATTTAACAATAATGGTTTAGAATCTACTAACTAAAAGCTCTATCTTAGAATAAGGTGTTGCTGCTTCAAACATACACATTAACTCAACTCCAATAGCTGAAATAACTCACAAGTTACCAGGCATTTGTGGTTTTGTCTTTGGTCTGCTTTCCATTTGAAGGGTCTTTTCATCAGACTTCTGCTGCATTGGAAAAGAGAAGGAAGGCTACAATCTGAGAAGATGTGGGAGAATGTAATGTCATAGTTTACAGTAGGAGCAAAAGGATACTTTTATTAAAGCAAAATAGTCTCAGAACTTCACAAAATAATTGTTGCCCACTCAGAATTTATTGCCCTAAAAGATAACGCCAATAACAACATGCTACTTTGTAAAGCTTTTAAGGACTTCATATTTTATTAATTATAATCACGAGTTCAAAGCTTAATTTTCTCCCCATCTGGAACCAAAATGTCAAATGATGCCCTACCAGGAAGTCCTAAAACTAGGCGGGCTGGTTCTCTGCTGATTGCCCTCATCTGCTTCAAACTTGTACTGAGCCCTTCTCAGGATCCATATTAACAAATTTAAGCTCTCACTTGGCCATGTATTTCACAAACAAACTATCTGCAAGCTTGCAACCCTCCTCGCTTCTCTTTCTAATCAGTCTAAAATATGATCTCAAATTCTAGTTAGGGGAGAAAATGGGAGCCATTCAAATAGGAAATACCTCACTTTACTAATATGAAAAAAATGTAAATTTTCCCAGATCTACATTCTATCTTCCATCAATGCAGTTAAAACAGACATACACTTATTCATTTTGAGAATAATCTCCTCAACTGTATTTTAGCTACCATCCTATTCTCAGTTCTCTAATTTTATAATATCTGGCAACATAAATAAGGAGATTTTTTCTTTCTTTTCTTATATATAAAGCCCTTAACTGGGTTTTTTCTATGTCTCTTCAACATATTCAAATCTCTTCTACTATAAAAGAAATCTTATTTCCATCTACTTCGAGTTACCACCATTTCTTCATTCGTCCTCCCACTTAAAGCTTTGCAAAGTTTTGTTAGTATTTATTCTTTCCATTACCACACTCCACATTTACTCTTCAAGGCATTTTAATCTCCTAAAAGGATTTACGTTGATACTGCCTGTTGCTCAGTAGTTGTAACCAATTAAATAGAAGTTCATGGCTGGGGTTTTTCTAGGCTCCAAAAGGGGTGAATGTTCAACCTTCTTAGCATAACTCTGGTTTCTGATTTTCAGTATAGAGTTTATTTTCCCCACAAGACCAACAAGGCATCTCTGTTTTCTCTCTTTTTGGCAGAGTAAGAGTTTTTGTTTGCTCGTGCGTTTGTGTTTATTCTTTCTCAGGGGGCATGGTCTCGCTTTTATAGAAGGATCTTGGTTCCAACTCACCATTTTGCATAGACCCAAGTTTTGTCTCTCGGACCCAGCAGAGCTGCTTAACCCCAAAACTTTAAATTTGTTTATAAAAATTCTATCATAGCACTGTCATCATTAGGTTATGTTGACCATTTAAATTTTAAAGATCTTGAATCTCTCTTAAGTTGGGCTCCTTTCAGCAGTTTTACTTTCCTCTGGACAAAGTTACATAATTTTGAAAGAAGACTTAGTGTTCTTATCCAATTACTTTAGGACGTGTGTCTGTGTGTGTGCGTGTGTGTGTGTGTGTGTATAATACATAGTTATTTAATCTCCTCTTGCTAAAATAAAATACAACCTCCATTTCATTATATATATTACCTGTTTGATTCATTCTTCTACAATTAATTTTCTGAAGCAGAAAATTTCTTAACACTTCTCACATTTTTAATTTCAAAAGTGTTTCTACATTTATTTAAATTTATAAATGTAAGTGCTAATTTTTATTTATTATTGAACCCCCAATATTTTATGGCATGCCTGCTATACTTTCAAAGCTCAATAAAAATCTACATTTTGATGAATGTCCCAAGGACCCTGCTTTGATCATTTACATTAAAATATCACATGGACCCTGAAACATGTATAATTATTATATGTCAATAAGAATGTTTTTATATAATATTTATGTAATAGGAAGAGTTTCTCTGCTTTACTACAGATATCTTGGCATAAGATCACTTTATTTTATTATTATTATTTTTTTTTTTTTTTTTTTTTGCAGTTTTTGCCTAGGGCCAGGCTTGAACCTGCTACCCTCAGCATATGGGTCTGGTGCCCTATTCCTTGAGCCACAGGTGCCGCCCTCACTTTTTTTGGTTATACAACAACCACTTGTTATTTTGTTTTAAGTGTAATCTTATGTGTCATGCACTATATATCATCACTAAGCTTGCAATCTATTGGGTCAGGAGGTGAAATCATAAACAGATTAATAAAAGTAAACATACAAATTGTCAGACCCGTTATGATAATTCAATGCCTTTTAAAAAGGAGGCATTACTTACCAGTCAGAAAATATGGATATAGTGATTTGCAAACTCTATGAGAATCATATCACCTCTAAATGTTTTGCATTACAATCCATTAATCCAGAGCCAAAACTAGAACTCATCTTCCCAGCAGTTAAATTAGGTCATTTTGTACCATGGTATGTTTCCCTTATGTAATGTATACCAAGATAATCTCATTTAACAAAAAAGATTATTTGATATTAAAACGTCCACTACATAATCAAAGCAAAATACCTCACACAGTGTATGATGTAAAGTATGTGTTCAAACAATATGAGCTCCCTTAGCACAAATACAAGAGTGTCCAAAGAGATCCAACTTTTCTCTATCTTTTTCGGAGAGAATGGGAGAAGGATTCTTAAAATATTCCAAACTTGGGCCATTTGTCCATAGAAAAAGGAATCAAAAAATGTATGGTAAAATACATTTTACCATACTGGGTCCCCCGATATAATTGAGCAATTTCTAATCTTTCACCCCTTCTGCTTTTCAGAACTGCTGGTGCCTCTTGCCAAGAGGCTTCCATTCATCTTCTGTATGAGCTTCCCATTGAAGTCGGAATGGTGAATGGGTATTTGTCCCAGTCCCCACTATGAGACTAACAAAAATTAACAGAATCCTAAATTAAGAAATAAACATAGACCATATTTTTACTTTTAAAATGTATCTTTATTTTTTGAGACAGAGTCTCGCTCTGTCACCTTGGGGAGACTGCCATGGTGTCATCATAGCACACAACAGCCTCAAATTCCTGGACTCAACCGATTCTGTTTGCTCAGCCTCATGAGTAGCTACAACGACAGGTGCCTATGACACCTAGCTAAGTTTTTCTATTTTTAATAAAGACTAGATCTCACTGTTGCTCAGGCTGGTCCCGAACTCCTGGGCTCAAGCAGTCCTCCCACCTCAGCCACCCAGAGGGCTGGTATTATAGGGGTGAGCCACTGCACCTGGTCTAGACTACGTTTTTAAAAGAGCAAAGTAATAAAATAAACTCAACAAGTGACAGAAACAATACATTTTAGCCTATTCCCTATTAGGAGCACAGTACATTTGGAAAAAGAGAATCAATCCTTCTGAAGGCCAAGAGAACTCTTAACCTGGAGGTGAGGGGGAAGGATTGGAGCAAAAAAATAGAAGGGCCAAAAAGGGAAACAAAAACCAGGCAGAACAAAAAAGGAGACGTGAAAACCCCCAACTTGGGGACTGTTTCTACAACATTGAAGGACGGGGTAAAACTATGTGAATTTTTTTTCTCATCTACTTCTTAACTGTGATGGGAAAATAAAGGGACTTGAGTTAGATCACAGGCAGGAATCATTACTCTGAGAACTTGACATAAAGCAGCTGACCAAATACAAGACAGAAGAAATAAAGGATGATCCATCAAAAAGGGGTCCTTTGATCTGAGCATCTTTCCAGTGACCCAGACTCCTGCTGGGCGATGCACTCAACTCAAAGCCAGGGAACGCATATTGTTCACAGGCCTCCTTTAACCTCCTCCGTCTTTGGGAAACAGTGTGATTCTACGGAGTGTAGGGGAACTGCTATCTGATTTACCTCTCTGGTTCGGCTGAAACACAGGATTAACTGCAGGCTCATAAACGAGGGAAGTGTGCTGGCTCCCAGCCTAAACACTGGAGCAATGATTTAAACAGTGCCCAGACATGCAGTTAGAATAGAACCGAGAGAGGGCAAAGGAAGGAACTAAAAGTGGCCTGATTCACCTTGCCTTTTTATATGACATGTGAGAATCAAAAGTAGATTCTCACAAGCAGAGAAGTGAAAAGCACTCAAATGGTAGACCATTTTCACAGCATACTATTTCGATATTGAAATTAATAACGAGAAATGGCTTAATGATATGGTTTAGAACTATAGAAGTAATAATTATCCGAATAAAAACCAGGTTTGTTAGGCTCGGCGCCATAGCTCAGTGAGTAGGGCACCAGCCACATACACCAAGGCTGGCGGGTTCGAGCCTGGCCTGGGCCAGCTAAACAACAATGACAACTGCAACCAAAAAATAGCTGGGCAAGGCGGCGCCTGTGGCTCAAAGGAGTAGGGTGCCGGCCCTATATGCTGGAGGTGGCGGGTTCAAACCCAGCGCCGGCCAGAAACTGTAAAAAAAAAAAAAAAAAAAAAAAAAATAGCTGGGCATTGTGGCGGCACCTGTAGTCCCAGCTACTCCAGAGGCTGAGGCAAGAGACTAACTCTAGCCCAAGAGTTTGAGGTTGCCGTGAGCTGTAAGCCATGGCACTCTACCAAGGGTGACATAGTAAGACTGTCTCAAAAAACAAAACAAACAGGTTTTAAAACTTACAGATTATCAGAAGAGATGGTATTTATCTACTTAAACATGTAGAAATATATATAAATGTATGCACATATCTCTCCCACACACACATATTATATGTTAAAATAACATAAATATATATCACATGCATAAAATATAGGTTTGCATAAAAATGCATATACATATCTATACATATATAAGATATACATAGATAAGATGACAGAATGCTATATATCTATAATGATACTAAATGAGAAAGACATGAACTTCACACTTTGGTTCGCAAAAATTAATTATATACAATCTTTAAGTCTCCAAGACAAGATTTCTCACTCTGTGACACTATGCATTTGTAGGGCACTATGTAATAAAATCAGATTCCTGGTCCAGGAAATGGCCTTGTTAAAAACACAGGTCCTCTGGAACACAGTAGCCAGTGTGAAGAGTTTACCTCCCTTAACTAACTCACAACAACTTTTGTTAAGCTACAAAAATGGGGGAAGCAATATAAGTGGGTGCCAGGGAAAGCAGTGAGCTTTTCAAGCCAGTGAGTTGGCCTTTCCTCAAGTTACATAATCATAGTATATTATGTATACTAGTTATATAGCATCACAATATTCATGCCAAACTTGAAGAAACACAAACAAAATCTTAAGGTAACAAAATATCAAATTTGGCCTCAATTCATTCAATTTGGGTGGGGGGGAAGGTGTGTGGGGAATGGCAAAAAAAAAAAAAAATAAACAGCAGAAAGGGTATGAATTTTATAACTAATAAAATTGAACACAAATGTGAATTGTGTGTGCGAGCAAAGGAAGAATAGGATCAGATAACTTCTTTAAAATGAACTCATGGGTCAGGCTGCAGAGACAAATTGGATCTCAACAAGATTTTGGAAGAGAATGGGATGACCTGACGACTCATCCTAACTCAATTTTTTGTGCTTTCTTTTATTTTTTCTTTTGTATGGATATTATAGTTTTTTGAGCTCGGGTGTACATAAAAATTGAATGGAAAGTACAGAATTCTCATATATGCCTCATCTCCTACACTTGGTTAGTTGTATTTTACATCAGTGTAGTACATTTGTTATAATCCATGAGCCAATATTGATATATTTTTATTAACTAAAGTCTACAGTTTAGAGATTATTCTTTGTGCTGTACTTTCTGTGTGTTTTGACACAGGTAAAACTTGCGTTCACTATTACAGTATCGTAAACAATAGTTTCACTGCTGTAAAATTCCGCTATATTCTCCTTATTCATCACTTCTCCCTCATCCCCATCTTGAGCCATGGTAACTGACAACCTATAAATTGTTTTGCCTTTTCAAGCAAACCATATAGTTGGAATCATAACAGTATACAGCCTTTTTAGATTGGTATGTATTACTTAGAAATACACATTTATGTTTTCTCTATGCTGTTTCATGTTTTAATAGCTTGTTTATTTCTGAGTAATATTCCATTATATGAATGTACCATAGTTTGTTTATCCAGTCACCTATTGATGGATCTAAGAGCTGCTTTAAAATTTGGGCAGTTACGAATAAACCAGCTACAAGCACGCACATTCAGACTTTTGTGTGGATATAAATTTTTACCTCCTGTAGGTAGAAACCAAGAAGTATGGTTGCTGAATCATATGGAAGGAATAAGTTTAGTTTTGTAATAAACTACCAAAGTAGCTACATCATTTTTCATTCCCACCAGAAATGAGTGAAAGTTTGTGTGTTTCTCTATGTCCTCACCAGTATTTGCTGGTGTTAATGCTCTGGATTTTAGTCATCCTAATTGATATGTCAAAGTGTATCATTTTACTTAGTATTTTCCCGGTGACATACTATATCACTGTGGTCATCTTTGAAGTACTCCCCTTGAGAAGCTTGCACTGATGCCAGTGTCTAGTTCACCCTTCAGAGCCATTCTGGAAGCCTTTTCCTGGAATGGCCATTAGAGCTGTCATCGTACACAATATGACAATTAAGTTTGTAAACTCGTCCTAGAAAAAGTACTACATACCTCACTGCTGAATATCACTACAATTATCTTTATTTTTCTTTATTAAGTCAAATACACATAGATCATGAATACGTTTATTGTATATGTGGGGTACAATGTGTTGATTTTTTTATACAATCTGACATGGTTACATCAAACCAATGAGCACAGCTTTCACTTCATTTACCTGATTATTGGGTTAAGACATTTATGTTCTATACTTGACAGATTTGACTAGTACCCTTGCCAATATGGTCCATAGGTGTGGTCCCACCTTTTACCTTATCAAACCTCTATCAAACCTCCCGCCTCCCCTCCACTCCATTTCTCTCCTTCATCCTGGGCTATCGTTGTGTTCTATCTTTCATAAGAAGGTGTGAATAAATATAAGTAGGTGTCATAGAAGTACTGAGTACCTTGGATACTTTTTCCTCCATTCTTGAAATAGTCATCTTTAAAAGTACTCCCTTTGGCCATCTGTTGACCATAGTGATATTCAGCGATGAGGTGTGTAGTGCTGTTTCTAGGCAGTTAAAATATTTCCTGGTCCACTACCTAGACATTGTCAAGGCTCAACATCCTTTGTGCATCTTAGTGCAGTTTCTGGTGTGTTTTCTTCCCCCAACATCCTGCGTCTGTGTATCTTCATCAGTGTACTCCACTCGGGTTAACACAGACAGCTCATACTACCTGAAGACACAGGGAGTTTATGTCTCCTTGTCGCCCTCCTTAACCAATAATGGACAGCTGTAAGGGGGGTTATATAAAACCAGTCGTCCTTATAATCTAATTTGTGCTGAGTTTTAGGTACTGCTGATTGGTTGTTACTGCCAGATAAGTTGCTATTTTTTATACAATTGCATTCTGGAGACAAAGCTTCAGTATGAAAAAAAAATGGAAGTTATTTTAGGCACTCATAGACAAAGTAGAAAAAACTATTTTTGAAGTTTGTTGCTATGGTTTCAATGTGTCCCACCAAAAATTATGTGTTGGAGATTTAGTTCTTAATGCAACAGCGTTATTAGGTGGTGTTAGGTGGGGGCTGATGGAAGGTGTTTAGGTCACGAGGGCTTTATCCCAATGAGTGGATTAATGCAAACAATGAAAGGGGTCAAGGCCATGATTTTGATATCTCTCTCTCTCTCTCTCTCTCTCTCTCTCTCTCTCTCTCTCTCTCCTCTCTCCTCCATCCCTCTCTCTTTCATTTTCTCTCAATCCATCCCTCTTATTCAACCATGGGATTACTCGTCAAGAAGACCCTTGTGGGATGCCTGCTCTTTGATCTTAAACATCCCTGCCTTCAGGACTCTAACAAATCAATCTCTGTTTTTATTAATGACCCAGACATAGGTATTCTGTTATAGCAGCACAGAATGAACAAAATATGTGTTTTCTTATAAATATTTTTATAAGACAGAGTTCTCTTTACTCTTCCCTCTTAATTATTTGCTCCTAACTCACTTTATCATCCCTCACTCACTGTCACTGCCTCAGGAAATAACTGTTTTTATATAATTAAAATGAGCCTTAGATGAGGACTGAAGACCATGTTCAGCTTGGTGATGAGGATCTAGAGAATACAAAAGAAACAGCAAAAATTTTTTTTCAGTTCCTTGGTGTAGGACTCATGGTCTGGAAAGGACTACAAATATATATATATATATATCCAAAATGCTTCGTTTTTTCCATCTCTTCTGCTGCCACCATAAACTGATCCAGCAGGACTTTGAAATAGCCTCATAACTGATCTTCCTGTTATGATCTTATGGCATATTATTTTCCGTGTATCAACCAAAGCAAGATGTTTTAACCCAGATTTGATTGTAAACTTTCCTACTTAAAATCCAACAGTGGTTTCTCATTGTTGTTAGGAAAAAAAAATCCATTTTTATAAACAATTATTTGCAAAATTTCACATCAAGCCATACTGACCTTTGGTGTTATCCTGCTCAATATAAAACACTCCAGCCAGTGAGAGAACACTCATTTCAGTTCTCTCGTTTCTAATTAAAGGTGATCCTCTTTCCCCAAGTTGGGGCTCCTGACCACCACATCCCTGGTTCTTTCACATTGAGTCTCTTCTCATTTCGAGCAGAGTGCAGTCCTCACCTCCCTGGTCTATCATCTTCTTATAGCACATTTCACTCTGTGAAATTATCTCATTCAGATACTTACTTGTTTAGTGTGTGTGATCTGCCTTCACACAAACACACACACAAAAAAAATAAATAAATAAATAAACAATAATTAGAATAGTGACCTTCATAGTCTTGCTAATTGCCATATTCCCTGTGCCCAATAACAGTACTGTGGAATCTGTAATGACTAAAAAAGAAAGTGTAAGAATGAAGACATAAATGAAAGAACAAACAGGTGAAATTTTTTGACATTCTGTCTTCTGTTATTAGGAATTAGAAAATTTCCATAAAAGTCACTGGTATAGGCTTTCATATAATTTTGACTTGTGAAAAGTTGGTGTTATCTGGGCACAGTAGCTTGTGTCTCCAGTCCTCACTACTTGGTAGGCTGGCATGGGAGGACTGCTTGAGTTCAGTAATTCAAGGTATCAGCGAGCTGGAAGTACATAATTGCACTCCAGCCTGGTCAACAGAGCAAGACACTGTCACAGAAACAAAAATTGTTGTCATGCCTTGACCAGGTTAAAATCATAGATAGGTCTCTTACCAATGTGTAAAATGGTACTTTAAATACTCTTAGTGAATAATCATTTAGCTATGCGTATCTAAAGATAACATTTTTAATAAAATATTATACTTTTGTCTTAGTAATTCTATGTTTAGATAGTTAGACTAAGAAAGTGATATAAGTGAAAGGCAGCTTTGCTAATAAACTATCCATAGGACAAAAGTTAATTATTTAAGAGAAAAAAAAAAATCTAACAGAAAGAAAAAAGAGAAAATTCACAGCCCTTTGTTTGATTAACCACCTGAGGCTTACCTTGTTTTCTTTAAGAATAACTGCCTGAGGCTTGTTTTTTATACCACTTAAAAATAACTGAGAAAGTAGAAAGAGTGTGACCCCTGCCCTAGTTTACACCAAACCATATTCCAAGGACCCTGATAAGCCAGCCTCACAGCAAGAGAAAAAAAGGACACACCTTCACACTTTCCACAGCTGCCTCATCAATATCAGCTGTCCATAATAGCTAATCTTTCTTATTTTCTCTTCCTCTGTTTCCCAGAAGAATCCCAAGCCCCTTACCCTCAATGCCAGCACTTTCTTTCTTTCTCACATCTTGCACCCCTCCCCCACCCCTCAGAAATAAACTTTTACTTCTTTCCATTCTAATTATTGTGTTTAGAATTCTTTCTTAGATTGATCTATGAGTTTTCACCTAATAATAAGTATGTGCCAAATTCAAAAGTTTAGCATTAAACCACTGGATAAGTAAGTACAAGTTCTGATAATTAAGTTCTAGAACTTACCATCATGAAATTGCATTGGCAACAGTGTACAAACAACTTGGTAAGGTTTCATAACCTTGATACATCAGTGTCTAACAGTTGTGTTCATGCTGACATGTGGCTGTATCTGGTTTAGTTGTGTTCATTATTGTTGTGTGTTTTTGTTAACCATTGTGAGAATGTCAGAGCTTGAATTAGAGCAACAAACAAACATTATATTTCTTGTTAAATTTGGCAAGTATGGAAGCAAAATCAGAGAGATGAGTTTCTCCAAGTTTATGGGGATAATGCCATGGAGAAAACAGCATATATAAAGGGATTAAATGTTTTTCTGAGGGGTCAAAAATTATCAGTGATGAAGCGAGGTAAGGGCAGCCAGTAGCTGATGAAAACACTGCAGAAATTAGTCAAATTGTGCATCAAAATCATCAGCTGATGGTGAGAAGCATATTGGACTCAGCAAACATCGATAAAGAGGAAAATCTTACCTAAAAATCTTAGCCAACAACTCATGGCTCTTGCATCACAACAGTGTACCAGCTCACATGTTACTGTCTTCAAGGAGATTTTAGCCAGTAAATAAATAACTGGATTGGAACACCCTTCCTATTCACCTGATTTGGCTACCAGTGACTTTTTCTTTACACAAAGATAAAGGAAATATTGAAAGGAAGATGTTTTGATGACATTCAGGACATTAAAGATAATATGGTGATAGCTTTCATGAACATTCCAGGAAGAGTTCCACAACTGCTTTGAAGGGTAGACTAGGCATAGGTGCATAACTTCCCAAGCAGAGTACTTCAAGGATATTTTAGAATTTCCTTCATTTATGTTGACATACAGGGTGTTCATAATGTTTGTGTGCAATTCAAAATAGTTTAACATAGTAAATTGCCCACATAGTTTATGGTCACCCTGTATATGTTACTTCATTGGTTTTCTTAAAAAATAAAATAAAGGTATTTTTATTTTTAAGAAATTGATGTCACAAATATACTGATATTAAATCCTCTGTGTGGCAGATAAAATAATGACAGCTCAGAATGTCTATGGAACTGTGTAGATATTATATTACATGGCAAAAGAGACATCAGGGTAGATTCAATATAATCATTAGACTCCTTTTAAGAAGAAGGCTTGAGGGTCAGAATCAAAAACGTGTTAACAAAAGCAGAGCTTGAAACAACATGAGGTCATGAACCACAGAATGTGGGTGGTTCCTAGAAGCTAGAAAAGGCAAAAAATATATTTTCTCCCAGAACTCCCAAAAGGAATGTAGCCCTTCTAGACTTACTTCCAGAAAGGAAAGATAATAATTTTATGTTAGTTAAGCCATTAAACCGGTGGTTATTTGCTACCACAATAATAGTAAATGAATACATTTTGTCATGTAAATGTTAAAGTAAGAGGACAGTCAGGACTAAAAAGTGATTCACAGAAAAAGACACACCTATAAGGGATATTAAAATTAAGGGATATTTTGCTACTTAAATTCAGATTTTTAAGCCTCTCATCTTCAGGACTTCCAACACTCACAAAAAGGTTTATACAATGGTATTCTGGAAATGATATTGAAGTACCCCCAAAACAACACAAATTTCACTATTGGGACATGTATATGAACATTCTAGAACACCACCTCCACCATCAGCAGAGCTGTTCCTTTCTAATCTTTCCCCTTCAAGATTTCCTTAGTCACTCATTTCAATCATTATTTTTAGCTTCACTAAAAATGACAAGAGGAGCAAATGAGTGTAATTTATTCCCAGTCCTGTCAAGTACAAAAGTGGTTCATTACCTGCTTTTTTAAAAAACAAAAAAGTCATGAGCTTGTGATTTGGTAACATTTGTCTCCACTAAGATATGTAAATTTCATTGTAAGTAAGAAGAAATATTTTTAGCCTACTTCAAACATGGGGTTGTTTAGAAGCATTCTTCTCCAAAACTTATGATCATGAAAAGCTTAGCGATTTCTTTTTTTTCTTTCTGCTAGTTTTGGGCTGACAGAGTACAGAAATAGCATGCTGATTTGTTGAAGTGGAAGAGAGTGTATTTTTTAATACATATATATATATATATATTTACACACACGCAAATATATATATATATATATAATCATTTACTGATTACAATTCAATGGTAGAAAAGAAATCAAGCATTTAAAAATTAAAACGATTAATTTTTGAATGACCGATTTTGTAGAACGTGATGCTCAAGAATTACGCAGTCGTGGTAGGTTGTTGTTGCTTGTTTTTATTTATAATGTATGTTGTCATTCTGTGTTCAAAGTTATGACAGCTGACGGGTATGTGATCCAAACTGCTGAGACATACAAAGTGATGTAAATGACCAAAAGGCCAAAGACACCCCTGGAGCAAGTTATGAAGCCGACAAATCAGTTTTCCTCCCTCTTATGGTCTCTCAGATCTAACTATTTCCAAGCTGTCCAGGCATGACAGCCTTCACATCACTGCTTCTCAGGCTACTCCAAGAACCACACCATTGTCACACAAATAACTTTCATGCTGTTATCCAGGGGAAAGAATGCGTCTTCTTTCTGTTTCATTTAGGATGCTATCATGGAATTTTTTTAAAAATATAACTGAGACTTCTACTCAAGATAGTTTTATGAGCTCAGATTTCATTATTCTTCTTCTTCAAATGCGAAGATATCTGCCAATAAAAATGAAAATTATTAGCACTGCTCAAAATCAAGACAGTATCTCTGTGGCTTTAAAGATTAGAAACAGAGGAATAAACTGGGAATGAAGGTTCTGGATTACTGGATCTGGGTCCAGAATCCGGCCAAGTTTCCCCACACAAGGTAAATCTTTCAGCCACGTGCAATGCAGGGAAATAGCTGATAGAAGCTAAGTTTCTTACAAACGAGAAGTCCATCTCTACATTTTTATTTTTATGACTAGGTGAGTGCCTTTATTTTATTCTTTTATGCCACAAAAGTTTAGTTTATCACAGATTTCAAGGGTTTATCTTACATTTAGTGTATGAATTTTATAGATCAGTTTATTATCTTGTTCATATTAGCTATTATGTTTGTTGTGAACTGTGACTTTAAACCATTCTTATTTCATGTGTTTTCTACAATTTCTCAAGTATCATTTGTTGAAAAGATTATTTTTCATCTTTAATGTCAGTGCCTTCCTAGAAAAAAATACTGAGTCATATTATATGGGTCTGTTTCTGTATTCTCTATTCAGATCTAATGTCCTGTTTAACTATCTTTACACAAATACCACATTGTTGTGATTAAATACACCATTATTATGCACCTTAAAATCAAGTGGTATAAATCCTCAAATTTTATTTTTTCTATTAAAAACAGTTAGGCTATTCTAGGTTTTCATATTCCCATGCATATTTTATAATTAATTTCTTCATTTATATAAAAGTAAAGTTTCTAGGACTTGGGCTGGATTTTTTATTCTATAGATCAATGTGAGGAGAATTGATATCTTGATAATACTGTGCTTACTATTCCATGAAGTATATCTGTCCTTTTATACAGGTCTTCTTTAATTTTGGAAATAGCTTATGTTTTTCTTGCGTGGAAGTTTTGGATGCTATTGCAAACTGTACTGATTATTTAAATTTATTTTTCAAATTGTTTGTTGCCATCATAAAATACAATCGGATTTCATACACTGACTTCACATCCTGCAATCTTGCTAAATCCTCTTATTCTTTCTGGCAACTTCGTTCTAGTGTTGTGCTGAATTACTCAGAATTTTCTATGGAGACTCTCATGTCGACTTCAGTAAAGACACATTTTAATTCTTTTTTCTTTCTTTTTTTATTGTCTAGACTGGATCCTCCAATCAGATGTTAAACAAAAGTCATAAGAATGAACCTCTTTCTGTCCCAAACATTATTTTTTTAATATCAGTTTGTCTGTAGACGTTCATAGATGCTATATCAGTTGGCTTGGGCTGCCTTAAAAAAAATAAATGAATAACACAGTCTAGTTAGCTTAAACAATAGGCACTTATGTTCCCACAATTCTGGAGTTTGAAGGCCAAGATCAAAGTGCCATCAGGATGGTTTCAGATGAGGTCTCTCTTGCTAGCTGTGGTGGCCCCTTTCTTTATTCTCACGGGGCCTTTCCCCAGTCTGTGCAGAGAGGGACCTTTTGGTTCTTTTTGAAAGGACAACATTTACACCTAACATTTACAATCTAATTTAATTTTATCGTCTCTTTAAAATCTCTGTATCCAAAATAAAATTGTTCACACTCAGTTCATAACAGGTGTCCTTAATATCTTATTAAGATCCCTTCAATTTTATTGAGTTGAGATATTTTATCATGAAAGGGTATTGAATTTTGTCAAATAATTTGTCAACATCTATTGAGATGAAATTACATTGACATGACAAATTCCATTATTGGATTTATAGATATTGAATGAACTTTGCATTTCTAAGATAAAAATCTCACTTGCTTTTAACATTTATTATTTTATACTTTATTCAGCATTTTTGCATCTGTGTTGTAGAGAAATACTGGTTTGTCATGTCATCAGATTTTGGTATCATTAAATGGGCTTTATAAGATAAATTGGAAAAAGTTCCCATGTCCTAAATTTCCTGAACGACTTTTTATAAAGTTGGTAGTCTTTGTTCTTTAAACTTTTGATACAATCGATCTCTATAACCATCAGCCTGGAGTTTTCTTTGTTAGCAATGTCAAATATATATGCAGGTTTACATACACATATGTTAGATCTATTTTGATTTTGTATTTCTTCTTGAATAAACTTTAATAAAACTAGATATCCCTTACAAAGGAAACCTGAAAAAGTACGCTTACAGAAATTTTAAATGATTTAAAATAGTATTTCAGACGAAAGACTAAAAAAACTGGTAAAACTATATTAATGTCAACCATTCAGTTAGAATTAAAGAAGAAAATATTGATGCAGAAAGTTTCAATTAATCTGGAAAATGAAATAATTTTAAAATTATAAGAATCCAATAATAATATGTCAATATGTATGAAATAAATATTAGCAGAAGTACCAGAAGTTGCCACATTTGTCTTCACAGGTATTTGGAAAATGTCTCTCAGATGTTCATGTCAATTAAACAAATAGGACAAATCTGAACAACTTATTTACTCAGCATGACCTAACAAATATGTAAAGAATTTGTTTACAAAAATAAAATGATACAAAGTGAGCTGCATTATGCTTTTATATATTCTCCAAAACTCTGCTTCTATATTCAAATCCTGTTCTGCAGTAAGTTGCCCATAATGTGCAAGTTATCAGCAGACCCTCTTTCATGTTTCTTAATTCTTCAGAAGCAATAAAAGACCATTGTTAAGAACTGCATGTAAATTAAAGAGCATAATTATAAGCATAAATGGAACATTAATATAGAGAATGAGTACTCAGATATTAAAATATCATAGTACATGTGGATTTTGATGAAGTTATGACCATCTAAATATACTTTTTCATAAAAGCAAATAAAACTCTCATGCAGCTCAACAGCATCATGTAACAATAAGATAGGAGCAAATTATATGACAGGGCACTGGAGTCATACAAATTTAGTCAAGAAAGAACAATTTTTACTCTGTGGCAATATTGATTGTATGTGGAGAGAAATGATTTCTGCGGAACTATGAGGCAGTGTATTCCAGCAACAGACAATATGCTCCTTTTGCTTTTAAACATTTTTCTGTTAGGGAGATATTGCTTTATATGGATAAAATATTTTCTCGGCTACTGTATCAATAGAAAAATGCTTCTAGTAATGTCTTTCATGATGTGCAGGACACCATATTTATTGGTTGTAAAAGTATGTCTGTGGGATTAACTTTAGAACCTTAATGGAGCAATAATTTAGAGGATGCTGAACCCTGAAAACTAATTTATGGTTTAAGCCAGATTAAAGCTGCAATTGATATGGAGAACTGCTGGCAAATTCCCCAAGCCATTACTGTTTGCAGATCTCAATGGTCATTGCTAATATTTGCTGTAAAAGAGATGAAAAAACATATAGTACAATGTTAGCTTCATTTTTCAAAATCCACTCATTGAATAAATGTGTGAAATACAAGATTCATGTTCTTAAGTGACAAAAGTATATTAGCTTATAGCTTGAGCTTTAAAGGGTTTTGTTTTGTTTTTTCCAGTAGACCTAGGGGTAAAAATGGTGGTTACACGGGTGTACTGTAGAGTGGTGAAGTTCCAGCTCTAGGGCAACCATCACGCAAATAGTGTACATTGTACCTGATAGGTAATTTTTTATTCTTTAATTAAATTTTAACTAATCAAAAACAGCATAGGCAAACACGTATTAATTCCTAAATGTTCCTTCTATGTGGATAGTATAGGATTCTCCTTGACTCTATAGAGTTGATGTGTGTGTGCATATTCCATTCCTCACTGACTCATCAGTTTCTAATTTCCAGATCTTGTAGTGAGGAAATTAATTAACATTGAAAGAAGAAGCCAGAGCTCTTCTTTGCTGTCCAGAAAGGCTGAAGGATGAAAGTCTTCTTCCACTTAATTCCCGTAAATCAAGACCGTGTCATATGGCCAGTCTAGTTGGAAGGGAGGTAAGGAAATTGACTTTTTCAAGTTGTGTGCTTAGCTCTCCCAAACAATAATGAAAAGAAGATCAAATAGATATTGGGTAGGCGTCTGGAAGTATCCACCTTAATGACCATTGTCTAATATGATGAATATTTCATTTATTATCTTCATATTTCACAACAAAAGTTGTAAAAGAAAAAAAATGACATTGGCCATCCAACGTGGAGAAACATTTGAAAAAAATCAATGAAACCTGTCAACTAGAGTGAAGAGTCTGCCCTTAATCTTCAGAATATTCTTCCCAAAGGCCATCTTCTTTTCATGGACCCAAACAACTTACAAGGGCAGTTTCAGAAATCTTTAAGTACCTAACAAAATCAATTATGTGAAGAAAGTCTGTTAAACAAATGATGATTTTATCTGAATTTTTATAAACATAGAATAAGTCCTTAAAATATAAAATTCAAGTTTATTTCTTTAAACTAAAATCTTGATTTTTTGTTAAGAGGCAGGGTTTTGTGGGTAATTAAAATTACTGTTTTGTTCATTGGATTTATTTACTGCATTTTTCATGGTTTTAATTTATTTCTATGGTTTTCAGACATTTATTTACAGATGATGTGCACATGACTTTTGAAGCACTCTTTGTACCCTTCCCCAGTTTATCCCTTCTTTCCTACATATGATAATAAACATGAAGTTGGAGTAATTCTAATAAGAATCTGTTGTGATTGTAGAACCCACACGCACACTCCAAATCCTTTTCATGTGTTTGTGAAAATCCTCTATCTTCACCACTCCTCCCAGCCATAGAGGTAAAGACTCACTTGCCTTCATCTCTTGTCTGTATCAATCAGAAGCAATCATGTGACGCTAGATTAGAAGCAGATGAAACAGGTGTGGCAGGGAAATAGCATCCTGGAAAGGCTCCTAAAACAGGACACCCGGTTTTTAGTGGATACAGCAGGAGAGGTTTTAGAAAGAGCTTCTGACTCCCAGCTCAGCTTCTTGGAAAGAGTAGATTCACCCAGATTTGGTGACAGTAAGATCTTTGCTACGTTGTCTTCATCATTGAAACTGGCTGTCAACGTCACAGCCAAGTTTGAAAGCTTAAACCTTTTGGATGTGTTACTGATCTTCCTATTTTCCCAATCTTTTGAGTAAGACGAGAGTAATCAAGACTTATTCCAGGCAAATAGACACATGTGATCACCTTATCCAGAAAGTACTTAGAGATAAAGTGAATCATAGGAGAATGATCAAAACTGAGACAAACTTTCTAGAGTCTCTGTTCTAATCATGATAATTAAATATTAGGAGTAGCTTTAAAAACTTTTTTAAAAACCACTAATAACTAAACAGGATAAAACCAGTGATCGATGGAAACAAAGTAAGCAAGATTGTAGAATGAAGGAGGAAGAAAACGTCACAAAAGGACAACATGTGAACCCAGCAAAACTCAACCATAAAAGGACAAATTTGTGATCAAACGAAGCCATTGGAACTAACGCCTTTCTTTGGAAAACAATTTCATTGTGGTTATTAGAGAAATATATGGCAACGTGCTAAGGAAGTTGATTTAATTTCCCCAAAACACTAGTTCTTTTTATTGTTATTGTTGCAGTTATTGTTAACTCTAGCTTTACTGACTAGTTGGTAGCTTGAAGTTGGAGGAAGGAAAGAAGTAATTAGGACATAAGATATGCTTTGAAAAATGTTCCTATAAATAGCATTAGTCTTGAGCACAGAGTTAACAGCACTTCACACATGTCCCTGATTATCACACACGCGATAAAAAATTGTAGAAAAAAAATACACCCCTCTTCTAAATAAACATGTTATTATGAAAAGGAATGGTTGTAAATGATCCCTCTAAAAAGGAAAGTTTGTCAGAAAGTACCAGTAAAATGCTAACTACATTCTTTACTGGGTCATAAACTGGGACTCAACTTACATAGCAGTTTGTGTGTGCATGTGTGTGTCAGAAGAGTGATAACTCTGGTTTCTGTTCACCTGAACTGAATTCAATCCATCAGCCTACAAGCCAAAATTCAGCTTAGTAGTTTGATCCATCACTAACTAAAATATTAATTTCCTTTAAAATAATAAATGACTTGGAATCTTCTGGTCTTGTGTGTGACAAAGAGGAAGACCCAAGGGAGCTGAGGAATGAATGGAAGACAAAAACTACAAGGTAACATATTTTCAATATTCGTCACCTCATGCTCTCCGGTGACACCAAGAGTCAAGCGGGGGAATAGCAACTGCTGTTTCTCACAACTTTAAAAAGTTGACGTACCCTCCTCACTGCCATTCTCCTTTCTACAATACACGTTTCACCTTTCTGATCTCTGATGAGTATCCAGGGAGTTAGATTTCCAAGAGAAAACATCTATATGACAGGGTGAAATTCTGGTGCATGGCCAGTGCACCACAAGTAATTTAGGGTTATTGCACCCTTCAAATTAACCACTGCTAAGAGATTTCATCATTTTTCCTTTTTATTCTTAAATTAGGATGTGGAAGAAATGAATTTATAACCTAATAAGTGAGGTAATAGCTGGAGAATAAGAAAGAGGGTTGGAAGACTGAGCTTATGTTTGAAATAAATACCAGGCGCATAAAGCATATAGAGATTTTTTTACAACTCCCGGGGATTTGAAAGCTTGACATTAATCTATAGGAATATGCAATGTCTTGGACCACTGCCAAAGTTCAAGGTCACTTGCAGTGGGGCCAGAGTGAGACAGCCAGCATATTCACCTACTTGTGGACTGTGACAGGGACCTTGTTTCTTCAGCACCCTGCAAGGCATAAAACTAGAAGTCCCTGAAGAACTTGGTATTCATTTAGAATCCTTTTGTGGTACCTGCCAACTCTGTGCCCTGCCAGGTCATGGAATAATTACATATAGTAGTTGGATTGTGTTTAAAACTTTTTTCTGCCTATGTCCAAGGGTAAAATTAGCAAAATGGCATTGCCCTTGACCACAACTCTTGCATTATTTTGTCACAAGTTGTTCTTTGTTCATTATTTCACAGCACACTGACCTCTCAGCTTTTGGGAATAACTGTTTCTCCTCTCACCCGAAGGCTTCATACATGTTTCTTCAGGCTAGAATATTCTTTCCTTCTCTCACCCACCATCCCCAACCATAAATTTATATCCCTAAATAATAGTTCTATGAAAAAAAAAAATCATAGAAGCCAGGAGCAGTGGCTCACCCTTGTAATCCCAGTGCTCTGGGAGGCCGAGGCAGGTGGATTGCTTGAGAGTAGTCTAAGCAAGAGCTAGACCTGGTCTCTACTAAAAATAGAACAGCTAGCCAGGTATTTTGGTGGGAGCTTATAGTCCCAGCTACTTGGGAGGCTAAAGCAAGAGGATTATTTGAGCTCAAGAGTATGAGGTTGCTATGAGCTATGATGCCACTGCACTCTGCCAGGGGCAACAGAGTGAGACACCATACAAAAAAAAAAAAAAAAAAAAAAAAAAAAAAATCAACATTCTAAGTCTTTACACTTTTATGGAATGGTCAATGGAGAAATTTAGGATCATTTAGTTCCTTATTAACCTCAAACATTTTTGACTACAGAGTAACAAGATGACGGCCATAAGACAATTCATCTGCTTATTTCCAGGAGTACAAGTGTGTGTGTATGTAGATAAAACAATCAAATATTTCCAAATTCAGTAATGATTATATTTATGAGAATGATATATAATTGTAAAATCCTAGATAATAAATATTTAGATTCACTGAAGGCTGTTTATTTATGTAGAAATTTTTTTCTGAGTGAGGAAAGTAACAAGTATGGAGGAATCTGAAATCGTGTAATTGTTTTAGAAATATGCATAATTTCAGTGTTTGTTATTTTAGTGTTTCTTATTCTGTTGTTGGTAGGGTATGAGTCAGTAGATGAAGGTATTTCTTCACTGAGCAACTTAACAGAATCCCTAGTTAAAGAACCAGTTCTGTAGGGGTAAACCAACTACACTGCCAATGTCCACAATTTCAGAGCCTAGGTATTATATGTAGAATAAGCTCAAGTTCCTGGGAAGTATGCAAACTTTCACTATAAATTTTAAAAAGCAATAATATTTTATTCATTAAAAAGTCAGAGCTCTTGATTCATGAGCCTTGAGTTAATCAAAATATTTTAACAACTACCCTGAACTTTTGGTTCTCCTGAGAAAAAAATGCCATTTATCTAAGTCTTCAACCTTAACTCTCACCTTTCATTCCACACTGGCATATAGATTTAGACTTGGATTTGAATAATTAAACTTGATGTAAGGATTTCTCAATTACCCTGTCATAATGGACGATTGGTAAGTACTTCCACTATAAATAGATTTGTGCATTTATTCAATCTGCATTGTTTAAGCAAATATCCTCTAAAGAGGCCAGTGCTCTACCTGAGCACTTTAAGTTATACCTTATAGTTTTGAAGGCGATAATTAATATATGTCATCTATAATAGCAATTTTTTTTTAAATATGGGGACTTTAGAATGTAAACATTTGAATTTAATCATGAGTGACATTATCATTTTCTCAATCTTTCCTGTTACTTCTGGTAGCACTGCAGGGATTTCCAGGATTTTTTTCTTATGTTTAGATATACGGTATTGAATCAGATTAATGCTAAGTTTTTCTTTACAATTCTTGAGTTTTAAGTCATGTAGACATATCTTAAAATGTTTATTAAAAGAAAATGAAACTGAATTGGAGTCCAAATTCATAAAAAGTATGACTATAACCAGTTAGGGAAAAGGAAATTAGTTATTTCTGAAAGTAATACCATATCGATATATAGAAAAGTATTTATTTATTTCAGAAAACTATCTTCAAGTAACAGCAGCACAAGTAATTCTTTTTTTAAAGAAACAAATGAATAAGATTCAGTTAGTGAATCCTCTTTCAGATGAATGTCACAATGATTTCTGGGCCACCTACATTAAAAAAAAAATTCAACCTATTGTGAAGAAAGCTTAAGACCTTTTATAGAGTAGCACATTGCCATTTCTGTGAGTCCAACCAAATCCCCAAGAAAACTGATACATTCAGTACATCCCTCTGTGAAATGTTATATTACATAGTTCTGAAGTGTCACTTTCGAGTTGCACAGATTTATTTTTAAAAAGAAGCTTATGACAATAGAAATCAAACAATAACCATACCAATGGTAGTTTCAACGAATCTATACTACCAAATTCAATGCTGGAGGAGCAGTATCTACCTCTGCACATGGAGATGTCACTCAACCACACATGAGAGAGTATATGTGTCTGATGAATGAGAGAAACTTTCTCCCTGTTCCTTGAGTGTTTATAAAATTGGAAATATCACAGAAAAGTTAAAGTATAATTTCAGTCCACACGGACATGTTGTGACTATGAGTTGGACAAGCTGTTTAGGTTTGATCAAGTTATTTAATCTTGCAAAATCTCAATTTTCTTATTTATAGACACCTTTGACACAGAAGAGCATCAAACTGAATTATGTAAAGGCTTCCTAAGAACATAGAAAAACTCTTATCAACAATGGGGATGCTGATTATTGTGATCGTATTTCATCCTTGAAACCTTATACCCTATTGGTGTTTAGTTGGTTTGCTATGCTTCTCACAGTCAGCCAATGATTTTGAAGCACAATTTGTCTAAATTTTTCAATGTTTTCTTCAGTTACTGGCATTCTCCCAACATCACACAAAAACATGCAACAATAATGAACGTCACTCAGCAAGATACTGCCACATGTCAACATGAACACAACTGTGAGACCCTGATTTGCCAAGGTTATGAATCCTGAGTTTGTACAGTGCTGACACTGTAAGCACACAGTGAAAAGTCTGGAACTTAATTATCAGTCCTTGGTATGCTTAGCTATAAGATTGTTTTCCATCATTAATTTGCATGGACCAGCTACCTGCCAAAGTATTCTTTTGTGCTGGTGGCAAGCTCTAGCCCCCCCCCCAGGTGGAGCATGTGAATTTCCCCAAGCTTTAGAGAGCACCCCGAGCTTTCAGAGGGTTGCTTGATCTCTACTGCCCCTCAGGTGTTGGGGAGAAGCAGGACAGATTATGGCTGGATTGGGAAAGCCTCAGAGGCTTAGCTGAACCTCAGAGGGACCAAGAGGTTGCTTATCCAGCCACCTGGGGGAACCAGTGACATATAGTTCAGGGAAATCACTCCAAGGCAGAAAGGCTATTCCCAGGGAGCCTAATCACATGATTTCTAAGGCCACAGACCAGGCTCTTTCCATCCTCATCAACTAGCCCCGTTTCTCTGTGGGTCAGGTGGGCACTCTTCCTATTTGCTCCCTGGAACTCCACAATGCTCTCCCATTAGGTCAGTTTGCAAGCACTCCCTCCCTACCAAAACTGGCTCTCAACTGCCCCACAGTCCATGTATGTGACCTACTGGCATGTATCTCCATTAGACACTGGCTGGTGGGAGATCTCCAATTGTGCACCCCATTCTGTCACTAGACCCCAAGGGGAGATAGATAGATAAATAGAAAGATAGATAGATAGACCTTTCTATCCACAGGGGACTCCTCCAGGGGCACCCTCCTGCTAGGGGAAATGAAGCTGCTCACAAGTTTTTTGGCTAAAGCTTCACTCCCACTGTAGTGAGTAGGGGGAAATGACCACTGTCCCCATTCAGCAGCCCATGAGTCGAGGCCTTCTGTTTACATGACAACCAGGGGCTGAGCTAATTCTGAGCACCTCATCCTTATCCAATATAGCTGTTTTCTAGAAGTGTGGGGGATGGAGCACTCTCCACACCTTCCAGTTGAATATGACTTTGAGGGCTTTCTTACCACTGGAGTCCAGAACTGCAACCTCGCCCCTGTGTTTCCCCACACTGCTCTCATGTCCAGAGCATACAGGGTTTTGCCCACCTGTCTGAGCCACCAGTGGGTGATCTGCCAAACGCCTGTGAGCAGGAAGATTACAGATTACAGATGCCCCTTTCTCAGCTGTAGGCTCCGCTAGGAACACACCCCTTCCCCAGAGAAACAGGCGTCTTTGCACAAAGCACTCTCATGATTGCTGTGAAATGGGGCAATGCTACAAGCCAGCTTGAGTCAAAATTACTTTCTGTGATGCCAGCAATGGAAAACGTGCAGAGGAAGAGGCATCTAGATTAACCATGCCATGCACTCTCAAAGCACTCTGCCACAGAGTGAAGGTCTTGTGTCCCACTGTTTGCTAAAGCAACCCATGTGGGGAAGGGCAATCCTCTTACCCTTTGATTGGGCTCTAGGCCTCTCTGAGTTTGGCCCATGCCACTGTCTTCTCCTCTCTATCTTCCTCTTTTTCAGCTTCTTAGCCCTTCTCAGTGGGGTCCCCGGACATCTCTTTTATCTCTCCCTGTGATCCACACCTGAGCCTAGTCTCCTCTGTCTAATTACCCTTCCACGAGGGCAATCCAACAAGCTATGTCTCTACTCAGACATCTTGACTCCCTCCCAGAAGAAATATCGCCTTTGTGAACTTTGAAGATTTCTTTATTACTTCTGATATTATGCTTTCAATTGACACCACTGCTGTGTAGTACATTTATAAGTAGAGATGCCATGGCAGCAACACACCAACCATAATAGATTTTTTTTTTTTCCACACAGGCAAGATACTTGCATTTAACCTTCAAAATTGAAACACCAGCAGTAGGGGTTTGCCTTTCCACGGCAGTCTTATAAAGAATCAAGTTTCTACTATGGCCATGCCACCCTGAAGGTGCCCGATCTCATCTGTAAGTTCTACAGCACCCAAATCAAAGTGAAGAATAGCCTACTCCAAATCAAAGTGAAGAATAGCCCCACCATCTATCTTCTGGATTGATGAGGGGTGAAGTAGATGATATGAAATACTGAGCGAAATTCATCTATTACTCTTAGAAATACATCATGGGAATTTGTGTCTATACCTATCACTTACTATTTTGACAATACATATCTGTAATTTGACCTCAAATATCTCAGTAATTTTTAACATTTATAGCAAATTCACTCTTTGTGTTAGAATCCATAATAATTTAAAAAATGAAAACAAAAACAAAAACAAATAATTCACTCTTTGCAATCCCCAAAGATCTAAACTTAGAAAGACTTCAAAACAAGAAAATATTACAAAATTTTTCCTGAGATTGTTTGATCTAAACTTTACTCAACTTTTTTTTTTTTTTTTTTTCAGTTTTTCGCTAGGGCTGGGTTTGAACCCTCCACCTCCGGCATCTGGGGCCGGCACCCTACTCCTTTGACCCACAGGTGTCGCCCAACTTTACTTGACATTTTGCAATCCCTTTATAAGCCATGAATTTTTAAATAGTATTTTAAGTAGCCAATACACAAAAGACAAACCCACCTAATATTTTTAACTACCTTCAAAAACTTGAAATAATTTATTAGCATATAAAATTTTTCAAATTTATTTAACATTTAATTGAAATATTTTAACAAAGATCTCTGAAAAGCTGCCTCTTGACCTCAGAACAAAGTCTAAAGCCCATTTGCTGTCCTACAGAGGCCTGTGGAAATTGATTCTTAATAAACTTCTAAATTTCATTCTTCTTAACATTTACCTCTTTGTTCCTACTTGCCTTTAGGCTTTCCTTTGCTCCTTGAATCTGAAACAGAATTCCTCCAGAGATCAGATATCCTCATTTTTTAAACTCATTTTGTGAACTGCAACTCCAGGAAGCCTTCCACCACCTTCCTTTTTCTTTCCCCTTATCTCCACACACATATTCAAGATTCCTCTCTTCTGTATTATTACAGCACATAGCACTTCCTCTATCACCGCCCCCCTAACAAATTGCCTGTTTAAACTATTTTCCTGAAGGAAAGAGATCATGATATTCATATTTAACATTGTATGTCAAGGGCTTAGCCCCATCACTAGCCTGCAATATGTGATCAGTATTATTTATCTACAAAAGGGTAAGTGATGGAATAAAACAATTCATGCAAAAATTAATGAACATATACAACACCAAAATGAAAGAGAAGATAGTAATTTAAATAAGAGTGTTAAATCAAAATGCCTTTGATGAAAATAAAAATGAAAGTACAAAATGGAAAACACACCATATATTTGTCTTAAGAATTTGAATAATAACCTGATTTTGAGAAAATATTATAGCAAAATTAATTTCTTCTTGAAATAAATTACTTTAAAGGTACACGCATTTGGCCATTCTAAAATTATAACTTTCCCATTCGTCCTGCAGTTACTTCTTCTTCTTCTTCTTTTTTTTTTTTTTCTTTTTTTGAGACAGACCCTCAAGCTGTCACCCTGGGTAGAGAGCTGTGGCATCACAGCTCACAGCAACCTCAAAATCCTGGGCTCAAGTGATTCTCCTGCCTCAGCCTCCCAAGTAGCTGGGACTACAGGTGCCCACCACAACACCCGTATTTTTTTGGTTGCAGCTGTTATTGTTGTTTGTCAGGCCCAGGCTGGATTCGAACCCACCACCTCAGGTGTATGTGATTGGTGCCTTAGCCACTTGAGCCACAGGCACTGGGCCTTGCAATTACTTCTTAGGCAGGGTAATGTGCATTTTAGTCACTTTGCACATCATTGTTCTTCCTTATTATTCTACATTATAAAATAACCCTTCCATATTTTACTAAGATGTTAAGGTCTTCCAGCTAAAAGGGAAAAAAATAAATTTACACTTTTTAAAAAATGAAGTTCAAGATAGACTTGACCCTTAAGAATGTCATGAGTTCTTTGCTGCCTCTAAAAGGTATTTTGATTTTAACGCAGTGATTTTTTTTTTCCTACCGGTTTTACAATTTTAATAATATCTTTATTTTATCTGTTAACATAAGTGTTTTGAAATAATTTAGGAAATAAAATTCCATTGAAAAGCAATGAATATATTTCTTCCTGTTACATTTAGAAATGTATTCATTGCTCATTACTATAAATTCATGTAAAGCCTCACAAAAAATACAATGAATAGGTAGCAATAAAGATTTATTTATTGCTAACTACAGGGGTGCCAAAAAGGCATACACATTTTGAGAGATCTTTTTAGAAGTAAAATTGACCATTCCCCAAAAGTATACTAATTGCACATAAAATAGATATGCAAAGCATGTCTTGGTACACTTGACCAATAAATGTACCTTCAGTTCAACTTCGAAAAGTAATAAATAGATAATGCCTCTTAAAATGTGTATGCATGTTTTTGGCACCCTCTGCATACCATGTGTGAGATTGATTTTAGTCCCTACCAGCTATGTAATATATTATAAGGACTCTATACATGTGGTTAAGTGGCAAAGGAAACAATAGAAAGAATTGAAGTAACACCAAAAATACATTAATGGGATCTGATCAAACTAAAAAGCTTTTGCATACCAAAGAGCACAGTAAGTAAAGCAAACATACAACCTTCAGAATGGGAGATTTTTGCAGGTTATGCTTCCGATAAAGGTCTGATAACTAGAATCCACAGAGAACTCAAACTAATCAATAAGAAAAGAACAACCCCATTTCTATGTGGGCAAGAGACTTGAAAACTCTTCTCTGATGATGAAAACTTGAAAACTTTTCCTCTGCTGCGGGAACATGGTCTACAAACACATGAAAAAATGCTCATCATCTTTAATCATCACAGAAATGCAAATCAAAATCACTTTGAAATATGATCTAATACCAGTAAGATTAGCCCACACAACAAAATCCCCAAATTATAGATGTTGGCATGGATGTGGAGAGAAGGGAACACTTCTACAGGACTGGTGGGAATGAAGCTAATACTGCCTTTTTGGAAAGAAGGTTGGAGAATACTCAAGGAACTAACAATAGATCTACCATTGGATCCTGCAATTCCTATACTAGGTATATACCCATATGATCAAAAAGGCTTTCTTGCTGGGCAGCACCTGTGGCTCAAAGGAGTAGGGCACCAGCCTCATATGCCGGAGGTGACGAGTTCAAACCCAGCCCCAGCCAAAAACTGCAAAAAAAAATGCTTTCTTGCTGAGAACCTATGTCCTCCAACCTAACCCAAATTAAGATGCCCTTAAGCTCATAAGTGGCTGATGTCCATCTAGAGGTCAGCTGGAACGGATGTGGACCTCTATGCAGCAGCCAAATATTCAAATACTTTCCAACAAAAAGACGCAACAACGTCATTAAACGGTTAGTTAACTTTAAAATTAACAAACCACCTTCATTTTTTTGAAATTATTAAGTACATGATAGTTAGATTTTTACAAAATAAGGAACATTTTAAGTAGATTTAAATGAATGCACCTTGTAAGCTAAATTCATGCAGTTGTCCAACAACAAAAGATTCCTCAACCCCAATTTGGCCTATTTGTACTAAACTATGCCAAAACCTATCTCTACTATCTCTTTTTAGAAGATATTTTTCTCTCAGTTTTTTCAATTTTAGAACCTCTGATGAATCTCCAAGGCAACAGTAAATGCCCCTTTGATATTTTAATACACTTGATGATAGAAAAGTAGAAATGTTCATATGTATTTGTACTTTGAGCCTCTCGGTGATGGCTATTCCCAACATACCGCATATAAATAAATCTCTGCTTCCCTTCTGACAGTGCACACCCTACATGGCCCTTTGTGGAGACCCTCTTATCCTTTGAATTCACAGAATATACAGCATAGTTACCCAAAAGCAGTAAATATTTAACAACTTAATATTTCCCCCCTAACTTTCTGAGATGCCCAATGAGTTGAGAATTTGAACTGGATCTTTGATAAGCGATTAGTAATAAGACTTTCTAATCTGAAGTCACAAGTCTTATCTCTTTATTCAATGTGTATCAGATTTTCTAATAGTGCCTTTCACATAAGCCATAAGTACTTATAAGTGGGTTGATAGAAATCGTTTAATTTTTATGTTAGGCAAAGGATTTTTCTTCATTTTGAATTATTAGCCTTAGAATCTAGGACTCATAGTTTTATTTTTATTACTTTTTTATTTTTATGATATCTTTTATTTTATTGAATGCATACATTTATCAAGCTCTTGTTAAAGACCCAATACCTGTATATATATTACTTGATGTGGGAAGAGACCTCGGAAAATAAGACATCAGACAGGTTATTACTGGGAATGGAGGACGGATATGAAGTAAGAACAAAAAGAGGCTAGTTGAACATAGTGTGTCTGGATGATATAAAGAAGGTATTATGAGTGCAGAGAAAAAGAAAATTAATTTTCAGATTAGGAATTGAGAATAAAGTTTAACTAAGAGGAAATGTTCAATTTTTAAATAGGCACCTTGCAAAGACTTCTAAAAAATAATAAAAACTGCTGTAATTCTTGAGGGCAGAGCTCAGTTACAAGCCAAATTTTACATGGCTTCGTCCAGGAAAGATAGACATGTGTACTGTCTCCTGTACAAAATCATGATTGCAAGCAAGCTGATCATCTCCATATGCCGGCAATTACCCATAATAATTTTGCACTTCATTTGATTAATATGCCTGTTTCTCCACATACAAATACACAATGATATGGACCTCCCTTACCTCACACATTGTTCTAATTATTGTTTCATTTTATTTAGTAATGTAATGAAACAGGAACATTCAATCAACGGATTATCGCTCACACTTTGAAGAGAATATTATTAATTATGTAGGAGCAAGACTGCGGCTTCAGGGCCATGCAGAAGGTTGCCTAATTATGCAGTGATTTCAGGACAATTTGAACTGTCAATCAGAGTAAAATATAAATAAATACTAAGGCTGGGTTTCCACTCTTTCCTTCTCTGCTTTATCTTCCTCCTTGATATACTTGCCTTACAGTTACACATAAATTTATTACATAATTTTTATAAATTTAGTGCCCTGGGCCTAAATTATTTTCTACATTTATAAAATTTCTATCATAATCCCCATTCCCTTCACCACCAACCCAACTCCAAAAGATAAAACTTTATTTCCAGGCCTCATTTCTGAAAGACTAATCTGGAATATTGGTGAATGGTTTATTATATGTTTTTCAAAAACCCTTGGAACTCACAATCTTATTAAAATCTACTATTTATTAAAGCTAATATTGAGAAGAAAACAAGGGCATAAGTAATTTCTGGAAAATGCACATCAGGATGTAAAACTTACTGGAAATTTTGTTGACCTGGAGTATCAAGAACCAGTTTCAAAGATTGGTATGATGTTTTAATTCTAATCGCTGTAAATCACTCTGCCATAAATAGTGAAAGCTAGAATTCCCACACCCAGTGCAATCATTCTCCTAGTTTATGGGATTAAGATTCTGCCAAGAGCCTCTGAGATAAATACCAATACAATAGATGTGTAGCTCAGAGTAGAAAGTCAAATTAGATAGCAATAATTAAACATCAAAACTTATTAATCTTTATCCAATTAAATCAACTATCAAGAAAGACCAGGACTCCACATCAAACCGATTAAATCAGGATCTCTAGAGATAGGGCTCAGGTATCAGAATTTAAAAATGTTTTTCAAAGCTCCCCCACATAATTACAATGTATAGCCAATTTGAGAAACTCTTGCCTGGAGGAAATTGTCAAGGATGCTTTACACAATGCATGCTAGGATTAAGACCTAATTTTCTGTTTCAGTAGGGCCGAGCTTTGTGTCCTGACCTAAGTTTAGCTTTTCATCAGCCATTGCCTTGCCATAGACACTTTGAGTCTCTACAGCACCAACCTCAGCCCCTTGATAATAAGGAATTTGTGCTCCCTTTTCCTCATTTCACTGCTTCCCTATGTTGTTCAATATGTGAAATTCAGGTTCCAACATCTTTGGTTACAGACCAGGCACAAGAAAAGAGACAGAACACAGGGAAAGAATGGGAGAGAATGAATAAGAGGGGGAATAAAAATTAGTTTTTATAAAATAGTTGGATGTATAAAAATATGAGAACAATATAAAACTTTGTTAGTTTTCCTTCTTTTGTTAGTAGAGGAAGATTCTTTAATCATGTAATAAAAATCATCCAATTGAGGAACCATTTTGGATTTCATAGTAGCAATTGATAAAGATGGAATAACTTTATTTTTTAACTTTTTTTTCTTATTATTCTTTGGGATTCTTTGAGGGTACAAAGAATTAAATTACAATGATTGCAGTTGTTAGGTAAAGTCCCTCTTCTAATTGGATCCCTCCCCCAAGAGCTATGTCACACACAGTGACCTCCTCTCCCTTCCTTCTCCCCTGCCCCCAAACATTAATTCCCCTACCCCACCATGTACTAGCTCATCTACTCTCTTCATATTAGAATTGAGTACATTGGATTCTTGCTTCTCCATTCTTGTCATGCTTTACTAAGAAGAATGTGTCTCAACTCTATTCAGGTTAGTACCAAAGATGGAAAGTCTCCATCTTTTTAATGGCTGAATAATATTTCATATACCATAGCTTGTTAATCCATTCCTGGGTTGGTGGGCTTTTAGGCTATGTCCACATTTGTAAATTGAGCTACAATAAACAATCTAGTGCAAATGTATTTATGGTAAAATGATTTTTTTCTTCTGGGTAGATGCCTACTAATGGGACTGCAGGATCAATTTGGAGGTTTAATTTGAGTTCTCTGAAGATTCTCGATACTTACTTGCAAAAACGTTGTATTAGTTTGTAGTCCCATCCGCAGTATAAAAGTGTTCCCTTCTCTCCACATCCACACAGCATCTGAAGCTTTGAGACTTTGTGATGTGGGCTACTCTCACTGGGGTTAGGTTATAACTCAGGTTTTGATTTGCATTTCTCTGATGATTAGTGATGAGCATTTTTTCAAATGTTTGTTAGCCATTCCTCTGTCTTTATCAAAGAAGGTTCTATTCATATCTCTTCCCCAGAGGTACATAGGATTGCTTATTCTTTTTCAGTTTATTACTTCGAGTTATCTAGTTATCAACCCTTCCTTAGGTTCATATCCTGCAATTATTTTTTTTTTTCCATTCTGAAGGTTGTCGTTTTGCTTTACTTTTTGTGTCTTTAGCAGTACAGAAGCTTTTCAGTTTAACTAAGTTCCGATTTTTTAATTCTTGTTGTCACGATAGCCAGTGATGAAACCACTCTCTACTTGCCATCTGATCTTTGATAAACCAAACAAAAGCATACAGTAGGGAAAAGAATCTGGATCAAATGGTGCTGGGAGAACTGGATAACCACATGTAAAAGACTGAAACTCAACTCACACCTTTCACCCCTTACAAAAATTGACTCAAGATGGATAAAAAACTTAAATCTAAGACACAAACAGATAACTATCTTTAAAAAAAGCATGGGGAAAATTCTTGCTGATGTTGGACTGGAGAAAGATTTTATGATAAAGACTTCAGTGAAATAATTTTTATGGCTGTGCGGTCATCATTAGAAAAGCTAAAAGATAGTGTCTCTTTTCCATGATTTCCTTCTACATTTAATTATTACATCAGATTTTGGATTCTATAGTCTATAACAATAGCCTAACAGAGGGTCAATGCATATGTATGCCAAAGCTAGTTAAGAAGAAAGAAGATGATAGTTTTTTAAATTAACATCAGTTGTTTCTACAAACCAAGATAATTTAACATTCTTAAAATATGGATAAACTTTACAGTTACTAAATTTTTATGGAAATTTATATTTATACTTTTACACAAATTTTGTATAATTTTTTTTAATTTTCAGTTAATGGGAAGGTACAATCAGGTCACTATATTTGAATTTATTAGGTAGCGTCCCTCTTATAGTTGTGACAAATGTCAATATTACTACTACTCAAATTCTCAAATTTAATTCTATTAAAAACTTGTAATGATAAATTACAAAGTAGTGCAGAAAACATAAGTTCACTAACCCATTTTCCACATTTTTCTTAGGAACAGAAAATAAATTTAATTTAAGGTAGCAAAGAGCCCAACTGAATGACTGAATTCCCAATTTCTCTTCCCTGTCATTGCTAAGGAAATGTACTGGGAAGTTTTTGTGTAGTACCAAAACTTTACTTGGCTCTTCCCAATAAGAACTCACGGGAGACCCGCGATCGGCACACTCCCACCTCCGGAAGAGCTGCGCCGGGACTCATGATCGGCAACGTCCCGGAACACTGAAAGAGTTGTGCCATGACCCATGATCAGCACCCGGGACCTCTAGAAATGCTGTGCAGGGACCTGTGATCAGCACCCTCCCAGACCTCCATAAGAGCTACATCGGGACCCCAGGAAGAGCTGAGCAGGGACTTGCTCTCCATGCCCTGAACAGGAACTCCGGGATCCATGCAACCCTGGGTCCTCCCTCCTGTACACCCCCTGCCTCCACACTGCCTGCTCCTCTGGCCAGGGACTCTGGTTAGCTGAGTGACCTCTGAAGCCCTCCCTGCCTCTACACAGAGTCCTTCTCCTGGCCAGAGACTGCTGGAGCCTTGGGCCCTCTGTGCCAAAGTCACTGGGCACCAGGCACTCCAAAAACCATGTGCACCACACCCCGCCTGGTTTCTGGATCTGGGTGTGTCACACTCTTGTTGTGTCACACACAACAAGAACTCACTGGTGGGGGCAGCCCAGAAAAACTACACAGGGTCACTCCCTACGAAGATCCAGCAACAATAGAGTGATTCCCCCAGGTGTAATATCAGAGAGATGTCACCCCAACTCTGAGGACGGCCAGAGGCAACGGTGAAAAACATTTTAAATGTAGATGGAGTATGAGCTGAGTTGCATGAGAGAAAAAATGTTGGGGTATATGAAGAATCTCAATGGTGGAACACAGTCAAGATAATATTTGGGGACCAGAAAGGGAAAAGGTGTAAAGGACAATGGATTCTCTCCTGACTAATTGCATTTTTTTTTTTTCATATGATGGCTATCATGGTATCTAAACTACCAAAAGTTAACTTTGCATTTTTCTCACTATGTAATAGGTCATGCCATAATGAAATGATATGTTTTCCCAGGATTATATAATCCTTAGAGATTAGAATATGATTAACTTGTTCAGGATAAGCTTTCACTCTGTTGTAAGGATTGATGGATATAACACTTGCTAGAGCTCACATTTATTTCCCTAATCTAATTATTGGAGAAAATCTATTCTCACTGAGGAGCATTTCATAAGTATTTATTTACTGCTCATTAAATAATGTGCCAGGCCTTTGAATACATGCTAAATATTTAATCCGAAGACAAACCCCCATGCTATTAAAAAACTCATAGTTTAGTATGGTCTATTTTGATAATACCAGGCAAGTTCAAACTGATCACAGAGTAGAGAGAGAACTAAAATATTTTATGTCTATACAGCAGGTCTAATGTTCAAGAAGATTCTCAGCGTACAGGATGATGGACCTGAGAGGGTTTTTACACATGTCAGAATGATGGGAATAGGTGCAGGACTTGAAGCAAACTGGATTAGAAGAATTATGCCATTAGTGTCAAAATCTCTTTATCCTTGACTCAGATTCTACAAATTGTAAAATGAGAACATGGGTAGAAGTTCAGTATTCACCCAGAAAAACTGCCTGACCCTCCAGGTGGCCTGTCCACAATATCATTGACAGCTGGTTGCCTGGTCTCTGCTGCAGCACTTACAACTGCAGAGATTTCACCAGTTATTTTCTAAATGTTTATAAAGTGCATTGTTAAAAAGCAGTTGGTTTTTTTACATTTTAATCTTATAAACAGCAGCTTTTTAATTGAATTCTTTTGTTGTTTCTGGGAGTTTTACACTGACTTTCACACATTTTCCAGGTAGAATACTCTATCATCAGCATACAATAAGTTAGATTCTTTCTTTCTAACGCTGATACCAATTATGTCTTTCTCTTACCTAATTGTATTGTTAAGTACTCCCAAAAGTGCTTAAAAATAGTGGCAATATTAGACATTTTGATGATAATGACCTAGTATTTCACATTTAAGCATAATTATAGCTTTGGTTGTGTGTGTGTGTTTATATATTTCAAAAAGTTTGGACCAGAAATGAATTTTAGTTTTATCAACTGCCTTTTAGCAACTATAGAGATTTTCTAATGTTGTGTCACATTAGATCAGGTTTGTCAATAAGTTAAAATAGTAGATCTCTCATAATGAGCTCTTTATTTTATTACTGGAAACTGTCTCCCATGATGGTTTTTCGTTCTTTCTGTTTCAATGTATATTTCTATTCGCTAACATTTTAAAGCATTTTTGCATTAAGCTTCAAAAGGGAGGTTAGTGTATAGTATTTTTCACTTGCATGTTGTTGTAGAATTTAACAAAATATTATACATTGCTAAAATAATTTTTAATTTCAACCATAAAGCAGTTGAAGTAGCAATGGGATTTTGTTTTGTTTACTGTGCTTAGCTTTTTTTCCATTTCAGACTAAGATGAGGATAAAATCATTAGGTTACATTGTTTTTTATTTCTAAGGTAAAGTTCAAGTTGCAGTTGAACCCTTCTCCCAGGGGCGTGCTGAACACCCTCACCTTGTGCCCCTTAGGTGAGAACCCCCATTCCCTCTCTCTCCTCTTCCCTGCCCTTCACTAGACTATACTGCGTTTTTCTTTCCTGTGGGTGCATAGTTGCTTATATATTGGTTTCATATTAGCATAGAGTACGTTGAATACTTGTTTTCATATTCTTGTGATACAAAGAAGAAGGTGTTTCAACTCCGTCTAGGTAAACACAAAAAATCCATCAAGGAATTTTTTTATTTCTGAAATAGTGGAAAGAATTGTTGACATGGAAACACAGAGCTTGGCACACTTTCTGCTCTAATTTTCTTCCTGGATATTTGCTCATTAATTTTGCAACATTTTTGTAGTCTGTGTAGATAATTTATATTTTATATAAATTATATTTTATTATATATCTTATATATAATATATAATATGTATATATACTTACATACATATTATAATATATATAATATGTATAAATGTATATATATTATATATATATTATATAATAAAATATATAAAATAATTATACATATTATATATAATATATATTATATATAATAAATTATATATATAATAAATATATATATTATTATTTATAATTATAAATATAACTTTATTATATAATTTATATAAATTATATTTTAAATTTATATTTATATTTTGTATGGAATATCCTATTTACTCTGTTTTTTTAAAGTTTAATGACATATTACCTTATTATCTTATTCATAAACAATTTGATATCATTTCTCCCCTCTTCTTTTCTTTGTAGGATGACACATTTTTCATTTTCAAATAAAAATTTTTTAATGGCTTTGCTATTTTTTCAATCTGTTATAACTATTCTCATCTTCACTGTACCTACCTTCAGGTTCCTTTTGGTTTGCTTAGTTGATCGTTTTTCTAGTTCTTTAAGATGAGGAGATAACTCAATTAATAGAATTATTTCCTATGTAGTAATGTAAATACCCAAGCTATAAAAATTTACTGAGTGCTATTTTAAGGGACTGGTTAAAAGATGAGCTATGAAATGTTTAATCATTATTATTTATAAAGTATATGGCAATTTAGTATTGATTTTATTCTTTGACACCAAAGAATCATTATGGGTAGTTTGTATTTTTAACATTCAGATTTCTAAGGTCCTTATTTTCCAAGCTTCTAATAATTTTTTGTGCATCAGTTGCTGAAGTTTCTATGCTTTTGAAGTGTTTTGAATTTCCACTCACCCTTATGAAAAAAAAAAATACACTCATTAGTCCAGGATGCGAATTTAATATATGTCTATTCTATTGGATTTATTCATTAATTATGTACCTGTGTTGTCTATAATCTTTTTTGTCTCCTTAACTTTTATGTTTCTCTCTTAAAAGTTTTTATTAATTTTTGATCCAACATTATATATGATCATCAAAATTAGTACCTTATATTGAATTCTCACTATGAGGAATTTAAGCACAAATTAAACTCCTACTGTCCTTCCATCATCGAGTGTGTGTGTGCGTGTGTGTGTGTGTGTCTTTAGCTAGTGCTAACTAGACTCAATTCCCTCAACTTTTCCTTATATGCTTTATAATCCCCCTTTTAAAATATTTTCCTCTCTATGAAGTCGTATTTGACAATTTCCTTTGGTAATTAAATATGCTACTAAAATGAAGTATAATCTCGTATGTTTTCTGATCGGCATGGACTAGCATAGAAAAGTTGCCTCAGTCAAGTTAGTCACCATGCTTCCCCTAATTTCTGCCTAAGCAGCTGAAGCCCCTAGCCAGCTCACACCGGGCGTGAACTGACATTGAACGTGAACTTAGCATCAATTCATTAACACCCGTTACATTATGTTTCCTATTCCCTTGATGTTCTTGCAGGTATTTCTTCTCATGTACCTGGTACCCTAAAAACATTTGCTGAACTGAATAATAATATAAACAAGTGAAAGATTATAAAATTTATGTAATTAAAGTCGTCTATAAAGGGCAATGTTTACAGAAGTAAGGACTATAACATTCATGTATAAATTGTAGTAAAATTTATATAATTAAGGTCTTCTATAAAAGGCAAAATGTATTACCTTTGTGTTTATAGATAAAAGTTCAGGAATGCCTGAATTATTTCAATTAACTCAGTAAATGTCATTCTTGAAAGTTATGACTTCATAATTGCAGTTACTTACAGCGATTATGCAACATTTGCTTTGAGAAAGGATAAGCAAATTTGAATTGTGTGGCAAATGATACCTGATGTAAGGTAAGCAATTTATAACTGGGTAACTCTTTAACAGTCCAGCAGCTGCAATAAATACTTCAAGTGATGTTTTACCAGTACAGAAATAATTGTCTAATTAGTAATGCACCACTACAGAATGACAAGAACTTTATTAAAAATAAGTGTGTGCTAAACAAGTTGGAGGATAAGTTCTGGAGTTTACAGGAAAAGAAAAGTCATATTATTAATGCATAACTCCTACTGAAGAATACATCAAAGCAGTTCTGAAAAATACTCTTTAAAGTCCCCAATGTGTGGTACCATAAATATTGTTTCTAAGTGCTAATCAAAATGCATAGATTTAGTTTTTGACCTTACTGAAAAGATCATAAAAATAGAGAGGTAGAGTGCTGTAGCGTCACAGCTCACAGCAACCTCCAGCTCTTGGGCTTGGGCAATTCTCTTGCCTCAGCCTTCTGAGTAGCTGGGACTACAGGCGCCCACCACAGTGCCCAGATATTTTTCATTGCTGTTTGGCTGGGGCCGGGTTTGAACCCACCACCCTCAGTATATGAGGCCAGAGGCCTACTCACTGAGCCACAGGTACCACCCAACCTTTTACTACTTTTTTGAAGCACGTATTGTTAAGAGTGATCATTGCACTATACTTGTTTAAATTTGTGCACATATATTATCAATCTTAGGTGTTGTAAATGACAGGAGGAACCCAAGGATGAAAGGTACCACAACAATTTATTTTATATTTACTACAGTGATTTATTATTGTAAGTATCATTTTCTGAAACCTTAATCTTCATTACTTTAACTATGTCTCTCCTCTCAAAATGAAGCAGATTTGGGAGTGCATTTTTATTATTATTCTATCCCTGCTATGTAGAAGAACTCTTGACACTTAGAAGGCACTCAAAAATATTGTGGCATGCGTACATGAACACATAATCTCATCAACCACTCTCATTCCTGGTAGTATAGCTGAATACAGCCTAGAGAAACATTAGGAGATCATTTTGGCTAGGATGGTTAGTAAAGCATTCTGTAAAAAGTGATCTTTTGAGTTACTATACCTGATAAGGAGCTAGACGCATGAAAATATGGATCAACAGAATTCCAAGCAGAGATACAATTGGACATAAAATCTCTTACTTTGCAATTAGCTCAGTGTGTATTTATTTCCCCAGTATGCTGGTAAATACAAATACAAAACTGAGTGCGTTATATAATCCCAACCTAAAGGATCTTACAACTTCATCAGAAGATGTAGAATAAGGTATTTTTTAAATATTAAGATATGTGTGATATGTTATAAAATCTCCTCTTTATAATTATCTTTTATAATCTGAATAATGAACTACTATTCTCTCCTAGTTTTCAAAAAATTCTTAGTAATGGCTATTAAATGAAATCAAATGATTTTTCTAAATATTTTGAAATATTCCTATATGATTGTATTATTTTATTATAATTCTTCTGTTAACACACTGACCTACATAAATAGATTCTCCAATATCAAGCCATTCCTGATGGCCGGCTTGTGCTTGGCCTAATGGTTTCTTCACATTACTTCATTTTGGGGGTTTATAATTGCTCAAGATTTTTGTTATGAGTTCGGGAATAAGATTGGCTTGTACTTTCCTTCCATTATCATAACTCTGCCAAGTTTTAGCCTCAATTCTGATTTCACAAAAAGTTGAGAAATATTTTCTCTCTTATTTATTATTATAGATTCTATGACTGTAAGAGAGATGTAATGTCATCCCTAAATATGTGACAGAATTAATCAATGTGATAATAGAGTCGGAAAAGGTGATTAGTGTGAAGCATATAACAAAATTTCTAACGCTTTATGTTTTCCTTATATGAGTTTAAATACGTTTATTTTTCCAGTCCTTGTACATTTAACTTAAATTTTCGAAATGACTTATCCAGGTTATTCATAATGACCTCTATGATATCTTTTTATTTCTCTAAAATTAGACATACCTTTAGTAATACATTTTCTGCTTATGAAATTGATTACTTACTATTCTTCCTTAGTCTTTGCCAGCAACTAATTTCTGAATTAGTTGATCACCTCTATTTCTAGCTTTTTATTCTACTTTAACTTTCTACTTGTTCCCATATTTATTTCTACTTTTTGCTGTCTTTGGGTATAATTTATTAGTATAGTTTTGAACCATTGATGCTCAGTCTTTCTTTTTTTTAATATATGCCTATATTACGGCACTGCATTCTATTATTTTGTTCTTTTATTTTGAGACAGAGCCTCAAGCTGTCACCCTGGGTAGAGTCCTGTGCCATCACAGCTCACAGCAACCTCCAGCTCCTGGGCTCAAGCAATTCTCCTGCCTCTGCCTCCCAAGCATCTGGTACTACAGGCGCCTGCCAGAATGCCCGGCTATTTTTTGGTTGCAGCTGTCATTGTTGTTTGGTGGGCCTGGTCTGGATTCGAACCTGCCAGCTTAGGTGTATATGGCTGGCGCCTTAGCCGCTTGAGCCACAGGTGCTGCATTTTCTTCTAGTGAGACAGACCTACCTTTGTAGAGGATGCCAAGAGCTAGAAGACCTCTGAGCAAGATGATTTGCAACTGGGGAACGGACCCTCGGGCGATTCATCTGCAGGTGCTCCTTGCGGAGAAAGAGGCCGAGCCCATGGAGATCCTTAGGCACGTAGTCATTGTCTAACACTCCCCTCACCTATCTTGTGCTGTCTCAATAAAAGGCTACTGCGGAGGTTGCTTGGGGTTATCCTGCGAGCAAGATTAGCCTGCCTCCTGCAAGCTTGTACTTCTACAAGGTGTCACACCTGGTTCCTTCCTGCGGGGATCTAGACCAGGGCCATAGGGGGCCTAGGGGCTGCGACATACCTTCCTTCACCTCTTGATGTATTATATTTATTCATATCCATTTGGATGTTTGCCTTAAATCTAAAAGTCATCAAATGTATGTCTTATACATTCCAATTACTGTTAAGATTTCTACCTTTCCTGTTGTTATTGATTTCCATCTTAATTTCACAAGGTGTGAAACATCTCCATGATTTCATTCGAGACTGTCGGTACTTGTTTTATGCATCAGCATATGTTCAATTTCAGTAAATTATCTTTGAGTAATTTAAAGAGATCTTTATTCTACATTCCGTGAGTGCAATGTTGTTTATATGATAATTAGATGATGTTTGTTGACTTAATTTTTGTTAAAGTCTTCTGCATATTCCTAATTTCCATCTACTTATGGTGCTACTGAGAGAATTATTTGAAAATCTCTGAATATGATTGTGAATATATCTATTTGTCTTTGTTGCTCTTTTGATTTTGTTATATATATTTAAAGTTATTTTAATGGGCCTTTACAACTTAGAATTGCTATAAATCCTGATATAGCAAAATTTTTATTATTTAAAAATGTCACTCATTATCTAGCAAAATGTTTTACCTTATCTGATATTTAAACATCCTTATTCTCTTTTATTTTGTGTCTGTATAGCATACATTTTTTTCATTATTCTAATTTTTATTTTTCTAACTATGTCTCTTTTAAGTACATGCAGTTGTTGTTTCTAATCTAGTATTACATCTCTTCTATTTAATTATGGCATTCAGTGTAATAGCTAATACATTGGAGTTTTAAGGTGCCACTCTACTATTAGCATTTAATTTGGTTCACTTAATTCATGCCTCTGTTTATGGTTATTTGACATCTTTGAATTGATTACTCTTTTTTTATCCCGTATTTTTACCTCAATTAACTTTTTCCTATGCTAAGCAGTATCCTTAAAAGTAATTCTTTGAGAAATTCCAACACAGATTCATCTATAGAATGAGAGAAAATGTTTGCAAACTATATATCCAACAGAGGACTAGTATCCAGAATCTTTAAGGAACTCAAACAATTCAACAGCAAAACAACACCATTAAAAAAAATGAGCAAATAACATGAGCAGATATTTTTCAAGAGAAGATATACAAATAGCCAACAAGCATATGCAAAAACACTAAACATTGCTAGAGAAATGCAAATTAAAATCATAATTAGATAGTACCTTACTGTAGTCAGAATGGCCATTATTAAAAAGTCAAAAAACAAAAGATGTTGACAAGGATGTGGAGAAAAAGGAACACTTATACCCTGTTGGTGGGAATGTAAATTAGTCCAACCTCTATTGAAAACAGAATTTAGATTTTGCAAAGAAATAAAAATAGACTTACTATTCAATCCAGAAATCCCACTATTGAGTATCAATCCAGAGGAAAAGAAATGATTATATCAAAAACATACCTGAACTCCAGTATTTATCAATCAATATTCACAATAGCAAAAATATGGAATAATTCTACATGTCCATCAACGGATGATTGGATAAAGAAAATGTGATTTTCCATATTTGTGTGTGTTTGCATATATATATATTTTTTTCTTTTTTATGGCCCATTAGTATTCCATATGGCCACACACAAACAAATTACAAAGAGGACTTATATCTAGTTTTAATAAGTAACTATGCTAAGGACACCGGCAATCTCAGAACACCTTCATCCAATCAATTTGAAACTTGTCTCAAACGTGAATTTATGCCTGTGTGAGTCCACATATTTCCAGTTTATCCTGACTTCAAAAGTTTTAGCCTTTTGAAAACCTCCATCCAAATACCAAAGCCACCCTTCTTGGAAATCCCTCAATTCCAAATATTGAGTCCATGAAGTCATTTGAGTTTTACAAGAAAATTGAAAGATGTTTTCTGGATGTCTCAGGACTGAAAAATTGACTTGAAATAATTTAAGAAGATTTACCTTGTTTTTTTTATGAAATGTTCTAAACTCTCTACAATATATACACATTTTATGTTTTTTAAAACCTCAAAGTAAAGTATTTTAAATATACAGGCTTTAGGTAACAAATTCAAGATACTGGATTCTCACACCTGGATTCATGTCAATTTTAAGGTAAAATTTTCTAACCATGTAGTTGATCCAAAGAACTGTAATGGCTCATTATGTCCAATTGTAAGAAAATGACATCTATAATATTTTCCTGTTATATCCTTCCCCTATACTAGTTATCATATAATTCCTTGTTAAGATTAAATGAAAAAGGAAAAGCATTAACTCTTTCAAAAGCCTAACAATAATAATACTTTCATAAATCAATTATTGTATTATATATGCCATAAATTACCATTTAAAATTTAAATCTTCAGACTGAAGTGGGAGAATGAGGGATAAGGAACCAATATTTTGCACTGAGCATAGATACACAGGTATTTGACATAATGTTATACCATTTAAATTTATAACCACCAAGTAAAGGAGATGTGATTGTACCATTTTAATATGAATAACCTGAGGCTTATAACACTAAAATACATGATAGAAATCATAGCCAGTGGCAAATTCAAGATTTGCCTGAATTTGCCTGAACTGAGGCCTGGATGGCTGAAAGCAGTGAAGATTTCTGTTCCAAAGAGATCTACTTCACTGAATGATCTGTTGCAGCATTGGTATAAATAATCCACGTGGCACACATTCTCAAATTATTTGCATTCAGTAGAATATGAATGTACTGATTACTCCAAATTCATACTGATAATTCAATAGGCAATTTAGAATTTTAGAGAACCTTAGGTTTATTTCTAAAGAGAAATAATTAAGGCGCATACGTTCATGTAGGAAAATTCTGACAAAGGTTTCTAATTGTGTGGGTTCTATTTAACAGGATTCTGCGTTACCTAGGAATGAATATCAATGTACACCACATTTCAAACATTTCAAAAGCTTCATAGTTATTGATACAAGGTTTTCAAGCAATAACCTATAGTCCAGTGAAAATATAGTGAAACAATGCAATTGATTGACTAACAAATTTTAAAGGTCCCTGTTTTTCCCATTTGGGTCTTACTGTCCCTTAAAACAGTTAATGTGAGATGTTGTCTGAGCTGAAGGACTTGAATTTGAGAGTGAAATTCACTCATCTTGCAGTTATATGGTAAGTTGAAACTTGCTCAAATCAGCACATTCTGCACATTTGTTCTACTTTGCAGATTATATTTCCTGGTTCTGTAACTTTATATACAAGAAAGAAAGAGAAAATGATTTTAAAAATATTTTTCTTCCAGTTTAAATAACCTGATGACAAAATTGTTTGTATATCTATTAGTCGACACATGGTCTTTAGTGAGACCCAAAAGCCAGTCCTATTATACGTTTTCAGCAAAGAAATAGCCAAACCCTCCGTTCAACCCTCTATGGTTTAAAGAAAGAATATAATAGCTTTGGTTGGCTCATATCAATTCCTGCCTGGCATTAACCACCAGGTAATCCTGGTACTATCCCTGGTGTATATTGTGGGTGATTTCTTGTTCCTTTGAGTACAGTTCATATGTTGATGTATTTACTCAACTACTATTGAGAGTTTATGATAGGACTCTGTGACATGAGTACTTAGAAAAAATAAACTCAACAATCAAGGCAAATTCCAAGTAAAATTTTAAAACCAAATCTTGTTTTTTGTTAGTGTTGTTGTTTTGTTTGTTTGTATGTTTTTTCAGGTAACCCTACAGGTTATCTAGAAGCACACTTATATCTCTTTACATACTTTCAACACCCTAAAAAATCAGCCACAGGAAATTTGGTTATGGAACAACACTCAAAAACTTCAATAATGACACATTAAAAAAAAAAAAAGATAGAAGCCCCCCCCTACAAAATAATAGCAGCATTTTACGTGCATAAATACTATAAATTTACACAGTATTTTTATTTGAAAAAAATTTCCTTATGATGAAGTGGTAGAGAAGGGTTATCTGAAATCACATGGAAAGCTATTCTGAATGTGGCTGGGTGTGGCTCAGCTCACACCCCATAAACAGGTGTTTGTAGAGTGTGTACCCTACCAGGCTCAGTTCATCTGAGCAGAGTCCCTGGCATGAACTTAGTATTTCTCATGGATTAAATTGTAAAATGAATAGCACACTTACACTGCTCCCTAAAATATTAATCACATTGAATAAATTTGCACTTTCAAAAGAAGCATTATAGAAGAACTGACTATATTAAAATTGTCCGACTGGGCCGTGCCCTGATTAGGACAGAGAAGTAGAGGCATATACTTGTAAATCTGCACATAAAGGTCTTAGGAGCAGAGGGAAAGAGACAAGTATGTGTAAATTTGTTTTCTTTGATACTCTATCATGTATTACTAATCTGAAGGATCTCAGTCAGGAATAGCTGTTCAGGGATGCTTAGTTTCGCTTGAAGTAGAATATCCACATTCAGAAGTGGTGCTGCTTCAGTTACCTTTTCCTCTGACCAAACTCACAGCAGAGCCTTTGTGAACTAACATACCAGGTGCTAGAGATTACCTTCCTTGAATGAATGAGTAGTATCAAGACATTTGAAATAGTAAGAAATTTTATGGGTGAAGAAGGCATGCATTTAAATTTAGGGGACGGCTAGATCCTCTGAGCAGATGCTTTACAGGTAGAGTTTGTGGCCCCCATCACATATGAAATTTAGCTTAAATCTTGTTGCATGTAACTTGATGCTTTTAAGAAAGGTATTATTGAAAATCCTGAAAGATTAGAAATTTGAAGTTTCATAAAAGTGTGTGTGCTGGAGTTATTCTTGTATGTATGAATGAATTTGAGGTTTGCTTTTACCATGACTAAAAGTACAATCCTAAGCCCACTGCTAACTGAATGGGGCCCTCTACTCCAGGCAACCCCAGAACACTTCAAGCTGAGTTTCCAGCCTTGATGGGTCTGAAGCGATAGGGCTCGATTGCATGTATACAGTTTCCTCTCATAAATATTCACGACTCCTCCTACAGCTTATACATATGTACCCCTGTTCCCTTTGTCTATTGTTTGAAGCATGTGTGCCTGGCTTCTGGTATTGGCTCTGCTTTCAACCTGTTGGAATGCCTACCCAGTAAAGCTCTCCTTCTTCCAAAGTATGAGCCTTGTTTTTTTTTTTTTTTTTTTTTTTTTTTTCTTTTTAATTAAGAATTGTTAAGTATGTAGGGGGAAAACCCAAGCTTGCACTCATCTACAATTATAGGAGATTTTTCTACATTCACCAAAAATCATTCAATAATTGTGAATGAGCAAACTGACTTGGTTAAGTTAACAGTAATTCTACAACCAACCTGTTTTCTAGATATTTTTCTTTTTCATTTCTTTTTTAAGAGAGTCTCACTCTAGTACCAGGCTAGAGGGCTACAGCATCAGCCCAGCACACAGCAACCTCAAACTCCTGTGTTCAAGTGGTCCTCCTGCGTTAGCTTTCCATGTAGCTGAGAAAACGCACCTGCCACCATGTCTGGATAATTTTTCTATTTTTAGCAGAGGTGGGAACTCACTCTTGTTCAGGCTGGTCTCAAACTTCTGAGCTCAAGGGACTCTCCCAGGCTAGTAGGATTATAGCTATGAGCCACCACACCTGGCAGCTACTTTCCATCCATCACAAATACTTATTAAATCTTAACATTTTTCCCCAGGTATCTTAACAACTGGGAAATAATGTAAAATCTATGTATAGACACGTGCAAGGCACAACAATTTTATTTTTATTGTAAGCCAACAGTTTATGATTGTATAAACTTATGGAGCACACGGCGATGTTATAATCTATGATTTGTTAAAGGAGGAAATACTGGAAACACTAGGAGGGCAAATGACTTGCGTACTGTCACTGAATGAGACTGAGGCTGAGTCATAACAATTCATGCTAATGGTCCCCCCCTCATCCACTTGGGACCCAGCTACAAGCAGCACTCTTTCTAAAGATATGTATTGTTAGAATTTGGGTTCATTCTGAAAAAACTTTACTTTTAGATAGTAAATTGAGAATTGGAGTGCTTCAGTTTTTATTTTTTTTAATGTTGTCCTTTCATTTGTGTTTGATGGAGATCAAGTTGCATTGCTGTTTCCCGAACAACTAAGAAAAATTAACTTCTGTCCACAAATGGCCAATTCGGGTCAGAACTACAGGGCATAGCTGAGTTTATCGTGAACTACCTGACTTTTTTCTACACACCTGGATGCTGTCTTAACGAAATCCTTCTTTCCATAGTCTCCCCACACTGTTTAGTCATATAGCCAAAGTATAGTGAAATGGACAACTGAATTTTCAGCCTTGATCCTCTCTCTCTCACACAGTCACACTTGTATTCCCAGGAAATAATATACCCTCTGATCTCCCATTGATTTTAAAGTGATTTTTCTCATGCGAAGTTTTTTGTAAACCCAATACAAAGCCCCGAGTTTATGAGTTAGTATAAAATAACACCTGTGGAACTACATACCCTTCTTTGATGTGAATAGAAATTAATTGTAGTTAGTAGATCCAAAATTAAAGCTGTCCAGGGCAGGTAAAAATATATGAGAGTGAGAAGAATGACATTTTTGCAACAGTGCCTGGAGGCTGAGTTGAAGACACTCTTGGGGATAAAATTCTGAATCATGCATGCACATACGCAGTAAATTACCCTAGAAGTAAATTACAGCAAAGTGTTGTACAATGGTGAAATTATTGATTTAGTTCGCCTTTATCCTGAGTTAGATGTGGAAGATCAATTGTTAATATCGTCTTGATCATTTCTAACAGTGCCCAGAGGCATGTGAGCAATGACAGGGTGTCTGGATGGAAACATAAATAAAGAAAAACAAATCCAAGAAGATCGTTCTCTACTTAAATTTGTTTTTCCTTTAGAATTTACCCTTTGTCCCCAAAGAATTGTTATGCATTTTCATTGGCACATCAAAGGCATTGTATTAAAAAAACTCTCTTTCAAGAAATATTAAATAATATTGTAAAACTAAATATTTTTATTAAAAATCGATATTAATCTCAAGAATGTATCTGTTGTGGCAGCAATGATTTCAATATAAACAAGAGGTGAGTCTACTAAGTGTAGTAGTGCATGCATGTATCCAAAATACTACATATTGTATAAAGAAATAAGAATTTGAGGTTTTCAGAATCACCCTGCCCAAGTTCTGATATCTGTTTCTCTCATTTCTTGTTTTTAGCCATTTGTGAAAACCTAAGCAGATGTATGACAAAGATTCATTTATTTTGGTGCTATCCACTGCAGTATTTACCAACCATTTTAGATTGAAAAGAAAATGGCAGTGTTGGAGGAAAAATACACAAATCAAAGAAAAGTTAGCAAATAAGAAATAAAACATAAAGGTAACCCCCCAAACACACACACATGCACACACCAAGATAAGGTGAGCCCATGTACTATTTCACATAGCTGACTTGACGATTCCCTGTTTTGAGGTCTTTTCCAAAACTGAAAAAGGTAAAGAGTGGTTTCGAATATGGAGTCTGTACAGGTATAGAAGTGGTGCCAAATATGGACTCTGTACAGGTATAAGAGTGGTGTCCAATATGGAGTCTGTACAGGTATGAGAGTGGTGTCCAATATGGAGTCTGCATGCATTTCCCTATGGTGAGGCCCACACTAGGTAGTGTATTCACCAACTCACTCAGGGACACATATGTCTTGAGCACATCCTATACCAGGCATTGCTGCTGATGCAGAATCAGCAAAAACAAAGTAGATCAGCCCTCTGCCTTCATGAAAATTGTGTTCTTAGTGGATATGGTAGAATGTTGCAACTATATCTTAGGGTTTTTTAAAAGACACACAATCTCAAGTGATAATGGGTGCTATGAGGGAAAACTTAAGTGCAGTAAGAACTGAAGGTGGGGACTGACTACTTTACATAAGGTGTTTGGGAGATGTTCTCTTAAGAAGCAACGTTTTAGCAAAGTACTAAATGAAATGATGGAGTGAGTCAAAATGATGGCTCGATAAGTTATTTAAAGATCTCCTCTTTACTCCAAAAATAACATATATGAAAGTAATCTACTATCCAAGAGCTAACATCTGCCTGGCTCACTAGGGATTTTGCTCTTCTGATATTAAAAGCGTCTTTCGTTTTGAAGCCATGAAGCCACGATACATTTCATTTTAGTGAAATAAAGTAAGCAGAGCAACGGTCGACCCCCACTCTGTACCACTGTAATCAAATCTCTGTCCTCCAAGTAATTAAAATATGAAGAAAATCATTGTAGTCACTTGTATCCTCCAGGCACTTGTTAGAAGCTAAATGAATTCACATTAAATGAATTAGAAGTATCTGGAAAGTCACTGGTTTGGTAAAATCAAAAATATGGATTTTATAAGATGGCAAGCAACTTTATACTTCTTGGACCTAATTAATTCCATTTATAACAATAATAAAACAAATCTTCTCTCACTGAAGGAATCATTTTTTACTTAATTGGTAATAAAATGATAACTTCATGGATTTAAAGGTTATTAAACAATATTATTCCTCCTAATGAATATATTCATAACTGAGAAAATAACACTGGATATGTGCACATTGTAACATAAATATATTAACATTTAAGTGTTTTAACATTTTATTCCTTGTCATCTTATTATTATTGAATCTTTTAAATTTTGGACAAATATAATCAATAATCATTTTAATATTACATCAAAATAGGAATGAAAATGTATAGCAGCTTCAAGATTTCCATGGTAACATCCAACCTTGTCATAAACACTTCAAAAGATAACAGCATGGGAAGGCAGTTGGACCCAAATGTAAAATTCTCTAATAATTAGAACTAACGAAGAAATTAAAGGAAATTGTGGGGGAAAGCAAAGTGCTTTTCTGAAGAGGCAAATCTATGTAATACTGTTTTAGTTGTTTTATTTTGGTTCAAGTCCTCTATTGAAAATTATTTTCGATTAGGCATGGCACTGCAAACCTTAGGCAATACATCTTTAGGACACAATAGTTTAACCTTCACATAGAAGACAGAATCTAAAGAGCAGTAGATACCTAAACTAACATCATCAGGGTAAAAACAAGATCTATCAGAAGAAGCAAGCTTGCCCACATGAGGCAAATAATAAATTATTCTTTAAAGAGATGAGAGAATCCATCTTTTTAAAGTAATTATTCTTGGAGTTAGAATGCCTAGGAACATTTATTTTATTCTCTTCTGTGGCCTATTTTGATACTTTCATATTGTCTATTAAAAAATTTTAATTGAAAATTATTCATCTTTCCCTAAATCTTTTCCCTTATAACACACAGTTTCCAATGTTACTGATTGACTCTCCTCTGTTCACTGCCATTGAATTTAAGTTTTCAGAGGATTATGTTAGATACAGACAGTTCCACAGGGAAAATTTTTTCTTGTTTTTGTTATTGGAGGCAATGTTACTATCCAGGGGAGTAGATATGTTAATTATAACGTTTTCAGGGGGCTGTGATAGGTAGGGCATAAACTTTACCAGTTTATTCATAATTAATTTAATGATTTTTTAAATGATGCAATTTTCAGCTTGGTATGTATATGTTAGGACCACACACAAATCCGCAAAAGATCGTCAACTTTATCCTCACTTTCTAAGGGAAGTACATACAATGACAGCAAAGCTCTAGTATATAGAAAATGCATCTCAAAAATGGAAGAAAAAATATCCAATGTACTCAACTCTACTATGAAACTAATTTATAGCTTTCATATGAAAGCTATAACCCAGTTATAAACTAAGAATATGGGGAAGAGGGAGAGGGAAGGGAGGGAGGGGGGAGGAGGTATGGAGGGAGGGGATTGGTGGGATTACACCTGTGGTGCATCTTACAAGGGTACATGTGAAACTCAGTAAATGTAGAATACAAGCGCAACACACAAAAAAATTATGGTTCTTAAGACATTAGCCAACAAAAGACAATGATAAATTAAACTTCAGAAATGTATTTGCATCCACTTTCTATTTTAATAAACGATTACAAACTTTGTAAGAAAAAAAGTAATTTCTTTTTATGGTTCTGAAAGTAAGTTAGGCAGCTACTATGTGAGAGAAATCAAGAGTTTGCTTGAATTTTGTGTTTCATTTTGCTTGGGAAAAAGATAGTTGATGGGAAAAGACAGAAAAGGAAATATATTTGTCTAAGATTTCTACACTACTTGAATTATCTTTTGCAGCTTTGTCCAAAATCAATTGTCCATATATTAATCCATTTGGGTCTATTTCTGAACTCTATTCTATATGTTAAGTCCATTTTTATCCCTAAATCTCAGTTCCATAGACTATTGTTTTATAAAAAGTATTCAGGTATTATTCTCCAAATATTTTTTTTTAAAGATTTTTGATAAAGTTGCAAAAGGTAATACAGTGGAAAATGAAAGTCTTCTCTACAAATGATACTAAATTCAATAGTCATACACACGCACAAAAAAACCCTTTGATTTATATGTCATAAGAAAAAAATTAACTCAGAATTGATCATAATCACAAATGTAAAATCTAAAACACTACAACTTCTAGAAAACATAAGAGAAAATCTTTATGAACAGGAGTTTGGCAAAATTTCTTAGACACCTAAAAATTTGAGACTATAAGGAAAATAGTTTCCAACTATCCTGTAATATTATAAACATATAGTATTATGTGGGCACAAACCTGTTGGTATAAGGCTTTAGTGAAATTTTGATACATAGTTCAGGCAAACAGGGAAAAACAACCTGTTAAGCAAAAACCTTACAATATGTTCCAGTGTGGTTTTACACCCCTTGAGTCAAATACACACCTCCTGCTTATACCGCTTGACTTGTAGTTCTAATCATAGTGTTTAATCCATAGTAGGTGTGCAGTACATAGAGCTCTGATCATGTTGGGGATGACAATGTCTATAGCTGTAAATGACAATGTCTATAGCTGTAAATTAAAAAATTGGGCTGACTCTTAAGAGAACCCATGGGCTGTGCAGAATACAAAGGAAGAAAGTTAAAAGAGAATATGAACAATGTATTCTCCATAACTCAATCCTTTACCATGGGGACAGAGTATTTCAAATAGTTAGGTAATTAATGTATAGAAGAGCTACAATGGCCTCAATGGATATATAATGTTGGAAATAAAAACCCGTATCTGCACTAAGGACTGGTGTTTATTACTGTTGCATAACATAGCAGCTCATCCTAACAGATGGTTGTGGGAAGCATGGTAATAGGGATGCCTGGTTAAATAAAGTCTTAGCCTTAGTATAAAGTGGTTAAAAGAAATGGCCGAGGTGTTTTCTCTTCAATCTGGGAACTTGTTGCTTAAGTGTTTTTGGTTTATGAAAATGCATTACTCTTAATACTTATGGGTACTTTTCCCATATATGTGTTTTTGGATAGATACACACACACAAGAATATAAAATATTTGTAAATGCGTTACGTATACATGTAATCATTTAGGCACGTGTACTTCATGGTAATATATATGTATGTGTGTGTACAAAGACAACAAAATCTTTAATTTTTAAAGTCTCTTTTAAAATAACACTGTAGAGAAGTTTAAACTACCTTTTTTTTTTTTTTTTGTACGTTGAGTAAATTCACTAAGTCAATGGTCTTAATGGGTGCCGGAGGCTTTCTAGATGATCTGAAAGCTGTATACAGAAATATTTAGAAATGGACAATAGAAAGCCAGAGTAAGAAAGAGATTGTGGAAATATAATTTGGTGACAATCAAGTTAAAGGTGAGATTGTCTTTAGTGGAAAAAGAAAGGATTTTGTAAATTTTAGCAAGGGATGAAGACAATAGAAGTGACTGGATGTAACATGACAGAGAGAAATGAGTGAATTTGGTTCTGGTGTGTGTTCAACCTCAGGCAGCTTGTAGCTAAAGCTAAAACACAGTGAAAACGGAGAGTCAGACACAGAAGTAGGTTTCTGGAAAAATCTAGTGCTTTATCTTCTTTGTAGACAGTTAGGGATAGGCACAATACATCAAAAATAAGATACCCTGAAGACAGTAATGATCCCGGGCCAAAAAAAGGACCAAGCAGCGTAGTTTTTTTTTGTTTGTTTGTTTGTTTTTTGAGACAGAGTCTCACTATTTCACCCTCGGTAGAGTGCTATGGTGTCACAGCTCACTCCAATTCTTGGGCTTAAGCAATTCTCTTGCCTCAGCCTCCCAAGTAGCTGGGACTATTGGGAGAACCACAACGCCTTGCTATTTTTCTGTTGCACTTGTCATTGTTGCTTAGCTGGCCTAGGCTGCGTTCGAACCTGCCAGCCTCGGTGTTTGTGGCTGGCGCCGTAAGCACTGTTCTATGGGCACCGAGCCAAGCAGCATAGTTTTAAGGATAGTTTTACTTTTCACATTCAACTAACAGACCTACTGCCAAATCTTTGTCTATTTAGGTATAACATTCTGAATTATCTTTACCATCTGTTTTCTACAGTTTTGTAGATTTTGCTTTCTGCCCAAACTTCCATTTCATGTCATGAATTAACAATCATCTTCTGCTCATAGTGGATTCTGAATAACAAGTGAACACATCTTGGGGGCAGGACACAATTGTATGAGGGAGTTTACCTAACAAATGCAAGCAGTGTAACCTAGTTCTTTGCACTCTCAATGAATCCTCAACAATGAAAAAAAATAAAAATTATCATATTTTTCTAAGTTCAATATTCTTGAAAAATCAAACTCTTCAACAAAAGCTAACAAAACATAGAGCTATAGGAAAGTTAGACATAGAAATTTTGCAAGTTCATAGTTAATCTGTACATTTGGTTAATCTATGTTTGCTATTCTGTTACAGTCATATTGTCAAATTCTCTAGCTCCTAGTGACCTGGAGCAAGAAAGAAGTCTGTAGAATCAGAATTTTGAACCACAAAACATCCCTCCATTGCAGGATATTGAAAAGAGGCTGAGTTGAATGGGGCAAAGTAAATCAGTGCTCTCATAGTTGACCAGAAAGTGTAGGCAGCATTGATTTGGATGTTGGTATTAAAGCCAGGTGATAGAACGTCTGCCCGGGCAAGAACGTAAAAATTCAAAGAAGAGCTGAAACCAGAAAATCCTGGAGACAAACTATTGGCAGGTCCACAGGTCAAGAGGGACTAGCCACCAGAAAGAAGCAGAGAAAGAAGAAAAGGAACTTCCGATCTGGAGCAGAAGGACATATTGTATGAGTCTTTCTGTCATTATTAGTCATTATTAGCCGGAGAAGAGAAAGGCCAAACTACATAAACTGTGAAACCAGAGATGACTTGAGGCTGAACACAGAATACCAGGCTGGAGGTGTTAACAATCCTTTCTTAGATAAGTTTACCCCAGAAATTGGAGTCAAGGTAAAGGAATCTTACAGACGGAAATCACATGACTAACCTCAATTATATGTGTAGCAAAATAAGAGTTACTGAGGCTGGGAATCCAGACAGGTGTGACAGATGACTGATTATTTATGAAATGTTTCTGTTCCCATTAAAAAGTATAGTCATATCAAAATAGACTTGTTTATCCTTGGAAGATTATAATGCTGGTGTTGACACTCTAGTTTCCAAGGCTAATGCAAAGCATTCTGATGGCATGCTAAGATAGAGAGTCTCAAACTTTAATGTGACTATGAATCACTTGAGGATGTGAAGAAAAAAGTCAAGTGCTGACTAAGTAGGTCTGAATGGGAACTGAGTGTCTGCGCTTCTGAAATGCTCCTAGAAAGTGTTCTTGGTGCCAATCTTCGGCCTGTACTTAGACGCAATGAGGCTAGGCGGTCTTGAGGACATTCAAACAAAACAGAATAAAACAAACCTGAACGCCGAAGCATAAATATAGAAAAATCTAATAATTAATTCCTGGAAAAGTCAACTAATTTTTCAACATCTTAGCTTTCTGATAAAACAAGCAATATTTAATCCAAGACATTTTAATCCTACCTTTGGCTGTTACTTCAGTTTCAAGAACAGAAAAAAAAAAAAAAAAAAAAATCTCCATGCTCTTTACCCATGAAGATACTTGGCTTTGAAAAAATCATTTGCAAAACCTCCAGGGTGAATTTCTTTGATCAGAGGCATTGTGCAATGAATCAAAGAGGGAATCAACTTATGTACTATAAAAACACTTCTGAGTAAGACATGGTTACATCACTGTGAGAAAAGAACACAGGCTTTGGCTGCACGGACCCTGCTTCAATTATCTATTCTACCCCCCATTTTCAGGATGACTTTGAGCATGTTACTGCCCCTCAGACGTGTGATTCTCACACACAAAGGCAGGTGAATTGGGTACAGATAAGTACCTACAATTATCACCACAGTAAGTAGTACCTGCTTATTTATACCTGCTGGCAATTGCTGAGCTCATCTTTATATACAGGAAAGTAGCTTTACTTTAGAGGAAAACCACACTTTGTGAATAAGGCCTTCAGTTCTGCATGGGCACTTTGACCCACCAGAACTGAGTTCCTCCATTATTTCAAAGATAAGATTAAATCATAAAATTTGGAATGACTTCCAAAACCACACCAAATCTATGCAATGCCAAAGAGAATACAATGGGTTCTTTTCATTCAAGTATTTCAGTGTTTATCTCCACATTGATTGATTACGTATGAAAATGAAATCTTTTTTTTTGCCATCCAATTAAAAACAGTGTTATCTGGTTGTCTTATTAATGACATAAAACAAAGCATCTATGTTTGGGCATTGGTCATACAATTAGTAATCTACTTATATTTTTTAAAGATTTTTTTAAATAAAAAAATTATGTGAAGAACATAGAAGTCAACAGCCTTGGAACAAAAAACTTGCTGATAGATCATGTCAAAATAGTATAGTAGTGAAAAGAAAAGTATGCCATTTAGAAGTGATTGATAAGGATCTCCATTATTAAAAAGAAAATTAAACTAAATGCTGGCATTGCCCAGAAAAAAACTTATTAACAGACATATCTATTATTGTTGCAAAATTGAATTACTGCAATTTATATATTGAAGTATTTTTAACTATTTTTAACATTTTATGCCTCCTCCTTACATGACAAATTTTATATGAATAATATTGGAAAATAGAAACCTACCAAAACTACTTGAATCTGACTTTAGTTGACCATTTGCAATGGCAACTTCAGATTTCCATGAGGGAAACAATCTGATATTCAACAACTGAATGAGGAAATCCTTCTGTTAACAATAAACTGTTATGCAGCATTGGATAAGTTAGGCAGCATACGTTGAGGGCAGCTAGTCATCGTTCAAAATAATTGTTGTATTTTTGACATAGATTTCACCCAGTTGTCTTCCAACCAACCAACCAGCTCATAGTAAGCTCGAGAGAGGAAGTTTACAATCAGAATCTGTCTGATTTCATGGATTGCCAACAGTAGTCAACCCTTAAAGAAAAGCACGCTCCTATGAGCACGGTTTGTAGACAGTTGCTTCTGAAATGCTTTACCACTAGCAAGTACAGAGGATAAAGAGGATTCTTCTCTGTACAAAAACTTCCTGCATTCAGGGCACATCCCTGGACCACACAGACTTGCTAACGGACCACACACAGAGAAAGTCCTAAGCCCTTCCCAAATACAATATAGCTATCACCTAATCATCACAACTATTATTCCCATCTTCCAGAAAAAGAAAAGTTCTGGAGTAGAGAGGCTAAGTAATCACAAAAATATACACAGATATTAAGTGGGAGGAAAGACAACTTGAATCCATTCAATAACGAATATTTACTGAGCATGTACAAATACGCAGACACCATTAAAAAACTGCATTTTGAGGCATCAAATAATAAGACCTCCTAATACTGATCACTATAACATAAAGGGGAAATGATAAGGACATTTTTTTCAATGCTAATTTTTTAAAGCAGCAATTTTATATTTAAAAGATAAACAGAAACACTAACTACATATTTTAAAAGATCTTTATATTATTTTCCTGGTACTTGGGAAAAATATTTCACTTTGTTTTAGTCATTACTTATTATAGTCCAAGTTTGCATCACCTGATCTATGGACCAAACATACATGTAGAATAAAAGAAGCTACTAAAATGTTCAAGGCATTAGTATTTCAACAGAACCAGAGCCACATTATGTTTCAATCATCTAAAGAAAATTCCCTCAGATAATTACTCTAAAGTTTAATCATTCTAGGTACAATTTAGTAGGGGCGGGGTTGCATGCAAATCTATTTGATTAATAAATTTAATTTTCCATCACATATATAAAACTAATACACAACTTGCTCAAAACAATGCTAAATATTCAAAGACATTTCAGAAACATCTAGAAAGATGGATAATAACTTATTTATTTTGTAATTAGTTGTGAGGCTGCTATGAAAGTCTTTAGTCATTAAAAATATCTGACTTTAATTTAACATAATTGATATACGTGCATATGTAATACTTCTGATTGTAACCAATTCTATAAATAATGCATGCCATTTAGAGCACACATCATTTTGAGTTGTTTTCAATACTTGTTTAAAAATACATATGGTTTTTACTTCCCTACCTGATTTCTGAAAGTCATAGATTGAATATTCACAGAATTCATTTGCTATTTAATCACTACTTGATTCCTATTTAAATAACAGGCCTCATAGCATTCAAACTGGAGGTCTCATTAATCATTACAAAACCCCTGAAAAACAAGAAAGTTTAGTGAAAGTTAGTTTTGACATTATTCAGAAACAGATGAATCTGTCTTGCTGAAATTCACCAGTCTATCTCATTTGGCATTTTTCTTTTATTTCGGAGTGTTCCTTTGTATCTTTCTTTTCATTCATCTGGTTTCCTTACCATTAGCTTTACATCACTCTTATAATACACTTTTGGCAATGAACTTGAAAATCCTTTAATGACTAACAGATAAAATAAAACTCTTATTAAAGACTTTTTTAAATCCATATCCTTGGAATTAACCTTCTAATGCTTTCTGATCTATTTCTATCTCTTCTTTTCAACTTATGCAAGATTTTCAAAGAAAGAAAATTGTTAACTAGTAAACATCTGATTATTATTTTCCTGCTATGTCCATCCCCCCTTTCTTATATGTGTTGCTTTATAACCCACGAATTATTTAGAAAATAATATAAATGTGATTTTCAAAAATATGAAAAACCTAATAAATTGTTTCAACAAATATATATTGGCTATTCCCTGTGCCCTGGCACTTTGCTACATTTGATAAACAAGATCTAGTTGCTGTTCTCAAGGAATGTGACATATACCCCAGAGTTCTCAACCTGGTAATGGGTATAATGGTGTGAAGTATTTACTACTGTGGGCCCAGAGAAGAGCTCCTGTCTTAGTCTACATGGGCTACCTTAAAAATATACCATAAACTGAGTTGCTTATAACAATATCTTAATTCCCATAGTTCTGGATATTGAAAATTCCAAGATTAAGGCACTGGCAGTTTCATTGGCCAGTAAAGGCGCACCACTACCACCACCCACCACCTCTCCCCCCCCCCCCCCCCCGGTTCCTAGTAGGGGCCTTCTAACTGTTTCCTTATGTGACAGAAGGGGGCAGCGATATCTCTTGTGCCTTGTTGAGGGCACTGGTCCCATTCACAGGGGCTCTACTTCCCAGCAGCTGGGACTACAGATGCCCACAGCAATGAACAGCTATTTTTTTAGTGACAGGGTCTCACTCTTGCTGAGGCTGGTCTTGAACTTGTGAGCTCAAGCAATACAGCCACCTCAGCCTCCCAGAGTGTTAGGATTGCAGGCGTGAGCCACCACGTGCAGCCTACAAAGATACAATATTCACCAGTCATCCAGGTATCCCTCAGTAAGGTCAAGTTGCCACCAATATTGACTATCACAAGTCCATCCTTGTGAACCTGGCACCCATATGCCCCTCCTTAAACCATACTTAATCTCCAAATACAGGAAATGACAAAGTCATAATTCCACTTTTAAAAAGAGGGAAAAAGAAATCAATGGAAGCTTTTCAAAAGGAGATTGATAAATAACTCATAAATACATGAAACATGTTCAACATCACTAATTATCAAGGAAATCAATATTAAAATTGTACTGAGATGACACTGTACTTCTGTTAGAATGGTTTTTATTTAAAAAGTCAAAAAACAATACATGTTGGCTTAGATGCAGAGAGAAAGGAGCACTTATACACTGTTTGTAGAACTGCAAACTAGTACAACCTCTGTGGAAAAAATACTATGGAGATACCTCCAGGAACTAAAAGTAGACCTATCCTTTGATTCAGCAATCCCACTATTAGATATTTATGCAAAAGAAAAAAAGAGGCACATTGTAAAAGACACATGCACTTGAATGTTTGCTGCAGCACAATTCACAACTGCAATGATGTGGAATCAAACCAAGTGCCCATCAGTCCATGAGTGGATTAATAAATGTGGTGTGTGTATACTATGGAACACGCGACCATGAAGAAGGATGAATTAAGGCCTTGTGCAACAATTTTGATGGAACTAGAAACAATTATCTTAAAAGAAGTATCTAAATAATAATAAAACAAATACCACATGTACTCACAATTAAGTTGAAACTGATGAGCATATATGTTCACAGAAGGAAGTAAATGGAAATCAAGCAGGGGGGCTGGGAGGAGAGGTTGGAAAACCTCCCTAATGCGTAAAATAAACTCTATCCAGGTGATGGCCACACTTATAACTCTGACCCAAGCATAATAAAATTGATACATGTTACCAAAAATATTTGTACTCCCACAATATTTTGAATTAGAAAAGTTATTAAACAAAAATCAATACTTAAGTACTAATATAAGATCAAGAAATCTTATGTTGCATGATAAAGGAATAAGAGAAAGAAGAAAATAAAATACTTGATGAGTTTGTAACCACAAACATATTCTTAACAAAGTAAGGAGGAAATACTCATGACAAGTACTATTCTCATTTCTTTTATGTGGTAATTATATGGTCTTTATAATTACCTTATACTACCCATTCTGTACTTCCATTGGCTTCACAAGCACCTCAGCTGGTTGTGATTCTTTTCTTGGTGTAGTGGCACAAAAATTTATTCCGGGCCATTTGTAGTAATTGTTTGATTTTTTTGTCATAATCTTCCATGACATTGATTATAAGACGTAGTAATACTAAGAGCTGCCTCCAGCAGATTGCCTATATTCTAGACATGTGAGGACTGACAATTAAAGTCTTTAAGCTCATCCTAGGAAAAGGGCTACACACCTCTTTGCTGAACATCACTATCACAATCACCTTTGTAAAATTCCCCTTGGGAAACTATGCATTGATGCAGTGCCTAGTCTAACCCTCAAAGCAATTCTGGAACTCTTTTTCTGGAATGGTCATGAAAGCTGTCATTGTAGTACCCTTAATTCCATGAATGCCATCGAAATGTCTTTCTTTCAGTATTAATGTTATTTTCTTATAAAGAAAAATGTCATTGGGGCTATATCAGGTAGATAGGGTGTTCCAATACAGTTCTAATACAGTTATTTGTTCACTGGCTAAAAATTTCCTCCTAAATAGGATGGTGTGAGCTGGCACATTCTCATGATGCAAGAGCCATGAGTTGTTGGCCAAGATATTCAGTGAAGATTTTCCCATTTTTCTATTGATGTTACTTGGTGTACTATGTTTTTCCCAGTCACCTGATGATTGTGACACACAATTTGATGAATGTTTGCAATGTTTTTGTCAGTTCTGCTCATTACTGGCTACCCTGACCTCTCCTCATCAGTGATGCTTTCTATTCCCTCAGGAAAACAATTAATCCATTTGTACATACTGTTTTCTTCATGTCATTATCCCCACTAGCATGTCCCTGATTTCACTTCTACTCTTGCCAAATTTAACAAGAAATTTACCTATATGTTTGCTTATTTCTCTAATTCAAGCTCTGACATTCTTGTGACAGCACAGAACACCAACGAATACCACTCAGCGAGATACTGTCTCACATTGACATGGACACAACTGTGAGACAATAACATATCAAGGTTACGGACACTTACCAAGTAGTTTGCATCGTGCTGCCGATGTAAGTGTTTGGTGGCAGGTTTACAAACAATTGTCAGATGTCATTACTTCCTTACTTCCACTGTGGAATAGTAGCCCAATTTCCCTTTATAGTCTGAATCAATCACTCCAGCAACCACTGTAACCCATTTCTTAGCCTGTTGATTTAAGAGAATTAGCATCTCATGGTGGTCACTCTTAAGCTTCCAGGCCAATAGAATTATTCCTATATATCCCAGGGGAATCATTGCTTCTTCTGGCACTAAGACCTGTAAATTAATAGAACATAGTTTCCAGGGAAGAGAAAAGCACACAGTTTGTTAGTGAGTCACTAGGGGTAATGGTGAGTAGTGCCACTTCCATTTCTATTCCTTAATTCTTGGCCAATGAATCCCAATTATGAGAGAAAAAGCACAATATATTGGATGGTGATTCAGAGCATATACAGCCTTCTGGAGAACACTACCCCAGATCTGCAAAGTGTTAACACCTAGCTGGCACTGTAATGATGGCTTTGAAAGGCCATTCAACCATTCTACTAGGTCAGTCACTTCAGAATGATGGGAGCTTGGTCAGATCAGGAAATTACATGATAATCAACACACTACTGTACTCTTTTTGGCTGTGAAGTGAGTTTCTTGGTCAGCAACAATGTTGCATGGGAGGATCATTAAGGGGGAAAAACATTCCATAAGTCCATAGATGGTAGTTTGGGCAGAAGTGTAGCATGTAGGGAAGGCAAATGCGTATTCAGAGTAAGTATCTATTCCAGGAAGGACAAAATGCTGCCGCTTCCATGATCCAATGTAATCAACTTGCCACCAGATATCTGACTGGTCACCCCAGAGTATGGTGCCAATATTGGGCATTAAGTGGTGGTCTCCTCTGCTGGCCACTTGGGCATTCAGCAATGCTTGTAGTCATGTCAACCTTGAAAATTCCATGTTCCTAGCCTATGCACAAGCCCCATCCCTACCACCAAAGCCACTGTATTCATGGATACTATGGTTTTGATGTGGTCTGTCCCCACCAAAATTTATCTGAAGATTTGATCCCCAATATGGCAGTGTGGGAAGTGGAGCCTAGGAGGAGGTATCTGGGTCATGGGAGTGGATCCCTCCAGTTCTTACCCTTGAAAGAATGTAAGATTTTCCTCAATAGTAGGTTGTTATGGAGATTCTGGCCTCCTCCATCTCTCTCTTGCTTCCGCTCTGGCCATGTGATCTCTTTGGCCAAGCCCACGTCCCCTTCTGCTCTTCACCAAGCCTGGAAGCAGCAGGAGAGAGGCTCTCACCAGATACATTTGCTCAATCTTGAATTTTCTAGTTACAGAATCATAAGCCAAATAAACCTCTTTACTTTAGAGATTATGCAGTTTCAAGTATTTGGTTATAGCAACATAAAATGGAAATTTAGTTAGTGAAATCCTCCAAAAGATAGTCATATCTAAAACCAAGCCTCTCTAAAGCATTGGAATTGACTCAGGGTGAATAAAGAAGGAGAGTTCTAGACAAAGGGCAAACCACAAGCCAATGACTCAGAGATGACAAAGAATCTAGTCATTTTAGGGAATGAGTCATTCATAGCTGCCACATAATCTTAGACTGTGCTGAGCAGTGAAGTGTCCATTTGGGGACTGGAGCATCTTACTGACTTTGGAGAAGTTACTATTACGAAGGATCTTCCTATGACCTGAATTAACCTACACAAAAATCCCAGGATTATATCTGTTTCAAAGAAATCACTTAATAAATGTTAGTTATAATTGTTCAAAGTAACACTGCTGTGTTATAATTGTTAGCATAATTTTGATACCCATTTGAAGAGACTGACTACAAAAAGTAATAACACCTGTAAGCTCACAACTTAGAAATATGTGAGTGAACAGACATTATGTAACAGTCTATCACATACACGTCTTCATGGAGATGAATATGAAGATGATATGAGGCCTTACTAATTAGGAAGTGAGGAGAATATGGCCTTTTTAGAATCAGCTTCCCATATCTTAGCAACACTTTAGTACCATTCTGGTTGATGAGTTTATTTTCACAGTGCATTAAAAAAAAATTTTAAAAGCAAAAACAACTACAGTTGCTTCATAAGTGAAATTGAGTTCAAAGGGGGTGATTTAATTTGATATTGCATCGACCAGGTGTTTAATTCAGTTACACCTCATTATAAAACATTTCCCCATCACAGGACTCCAACTTTACTGCAGGTTCAATCATGTTTCCTGATAGGTGTTTTTGTGCAGTGCCTCTTTTGCACTTCTCTTACATCAGAAGTAGGTAGCATGATGGGGGAAAAACTCATTCTTGTTTAAATGTTAATGTGTTTTATTTGTCTGCTAAGTGTCACTTAGGTGATTCATGGTCCTAGCTCAATATAATGCACATGTGTGCTTTTGCAGAAACTAGATTTTGTGGTGTATAAAAGAAGAGAAAAATACCTACTCGGGCCTTTAAAGATAAATGGAAACTTGAAATCTGCCTCACTTTGAAGGGAAAATCAACAAAGCAGTCATACTGCCCTAACAAAATCAGAGAGAGAGAGAGAGTATCTCTAAACCAGCAGAAATTAATATAAACACCTCTGTCACCTTTTACAACATATGCTACAAGTTGAGACGAAATGTGTCTGTACATTGCTAGCAAGTAGTAATTAATTATTGTACATAACTGGGTATCCAAGGCCACCTAGATACAGAGGAAATATAAAATTTCTAAGGGATAAAATGGTAAGTAGTGTTCTCAAGTAATGTATTATACATTGCCTTAACTCACAACATTGTGAGTTACATACTGTTATCCTCATTTTACAAACGTAGAAAATGAGATTTGCTCAAGGTTACACATTCAGGGAAAGAATAGTTGCCAAAAAAAGTGATTATCTAGACTATAGGTCTTCCTATCCTGCCACCTCCCACTCTTTGGTATAGAAAACTGATTTCTTCCAACCTAAAGCAAATTAACATGTCAACAGTTCAAAACAGTTCATCTGTGGAAACTTCTCTAACCTTGGTAACGCAACTATTATCTTCATCTTTAGGCACTCTGCTAATTGCAAATTTTTTGCTAACACGTCATCAGTTTTGGAGAAAGAATGAGCATTTTGGCAATGGTACTTGTACAAGGTCATCACTTGAAGTTCCTGCCCTTAAATTTGGAGAGCAAAACACCCCTAATCTCAACTCTCGTGAGTTGGGAAGGTAGGGCATAGTTCTCTCTCGGGAACAAGGCACTTTTGCAACAGGTAACCTTTCTCCCAAAGTGTCAACTTGTTATATCAAAAGAAACAGAATTGGTAGCAAGTGTCTTTTCTGTTACCAGGTGCGTCCCAGAAATGAACAGTGAAGTGACAACAACAGCTGGTTGTTTTCCCGAAAGACTGTGTCCTATACAAAACAACTTTTGTCCCCAGATGTGGGCCTTAGTCATCAGACCATGCACGTGGTAATTAACACTATCATGTTATACGAATTTGGGACTAACATAGACAAACAATGTTTAAATTTTAGCAAGCATCAAAATTATTCCCTGAAGAGACTTCTTAAACCACAGATCTCTGGGCCCAATCACCAGAGTTCAGAGCAGGTTTGAGGTAGAGCCTGAGAATTTGCCTTTTTTAAGAAGTTCCCAGGGTGTGCAGACACTGCTGTCCATGAAACCACTCTTGAGAAGCAGGGGCATATTCTAAACCCAGTGCATGGAACATTCTTCTATTGAATGATGACTCTCCTGTCTTGTTTGTTTATTAATATCTACAGATGTTAAGATTTGCAGTACAGGACTTAAGGGTAATAACTTCAAGTTCTGGTGAGCACTTCATGCTCACTTGCTGTTAACATCACACGTCTTTTGTATTATAGCATTTGCCATCTTCAAAAGGAAAATGTAACAGGCAAAATGTTTATAAATATACCAGCACGGTCTATGTGAGATTGATTTTGTTTAATCATTGCCAGACTAAGAGGCATGATAACTTTGTTTTAAAAAAATGATATGCCAATCAAAATAGATTATTAGACTTTTATTTTCATTTATAAGATTAAAGTGCATTCTCAATTATGCAAGATTTCTGATATTCATATTCAGTGTTCTTTTTCTTTTTAAATCTCACTTTAGCTTTATTGAAAGGGTAGTGATTAAGTATTCTTCTTTTTACATATTGCAAGTAAATCTTGAATGTAAAGGAGAGGCTATCATAATGTTAACTATAGCAGTAGTGCCAACAAGACTCTGTTATCAAGTGTGTTAATTATTTATTCACACCTGGTTCACCACTGATTAACAAAACCTATTAAGGCCTTCCCTTGAAGACCTTGCTGTTGACATGTATTTGCAGCTGTTGTTGATTTTTTTCCAAATTAGCACATTATGTGTTTGGAAAACAGACAAAAAGCAGCTGCAGTGTCTGAATGCATTTATTATATACTCTTCTCAAATACTATTTAGGTTTCCTAGTAAACGATGAAGTCAGAATGAAATGCATGGTTAACTCTACACTTCCAGTACTTATGGGTCTAGCAGAAACAGAATACTGAGAGATTCACATTAAAATGATAGCCTTGACTGGAAATAGATACTCCAAATTTCAGGAGCCAACTGTTCGATAATATGCATGAACACAAGGGTTTGGGTATAGCGATGTATCTTTCAGGTTAGCAAGGTCTGCTAAAGAGGTGAAAGCTATTAGACATCAGGATGGGTTTAGATGGACTTAATGTTTATTGAAACAGCATTACCTTGACGTTCACAATATCCCATGCCTATGGGGCTTTATAGTCCCTCCTAAAGCCATCCAGCTCCAGGTTATCATAATAAAATATTATTTTTAAAGGCTGTGCTAATAACTGAATTTTTAAAATATTTAATACCTACATTCTTCCTGTAGCAGTGCAGCAACAAGCATTCTTGTAGTGAAATATCTGACCAGAATATTGACAAGAAGTTTAGAAATCAAACTATCTCCAAGTGTTACGACCCACCTAGACCCAGGACAACCTTTGGAAAGTTAAAATATTCTCCAAATATTATGCAGAATAATTCTTCTCATGCAAAAGGGAAATAGGACAATGAGAACAGAGGTAAGAATCTTAAATTTCCAATCGCGTGGGTTTTCTCTCCTTTATATATAAAACAATGGGAGGCTTCTTACCCCCATTAATATTTTCTCTATTACAAGCCTCATTTTCCAGAAGAAAAGCTATTTCAGGGGAGGACAGACTCCAGAACAGGTGTAAATTTTTCCGTTATTATGGCAAGCCCTGATAATACAACTTCCTTCCGGTCCTTAGTTCCATGAAGTGATACAAAGCTTTTTCACATGTTAAGATGGAAAATATGCACATTCATCTTTATCAGAGACAGGTGTTGTCTAATCAGCATTCTCTGTTTACTTCATGGTTCTTGTCACAGATACGTTTACAAAAATCAGACGCACACATCTGCCCATGTTATTAATTATGCTGAAAAACACAAAGTCGTTTTAAAATGCCACTAATAGACTGTAGGGCCACAGCCCTCTGCTCATCCTGTCTCCCTATTCGAAAACAAACTTAGCCTGGTTTTTGACCTAGGTGATATTTGGCTGTGTCAACTAAGTTATTGCATAAGACAAACAGATGCTGTCATAAGCAGAAGAGGAATTGACTAGTGGCCAACAGAGTTACTAGAAAACTCTACCTAAAAAGAGAAGAAAAAGCAAGACCATTTTGGAGGGTCAAACCGCAAAGAACACATCACTACACACACCACCACAAATTTATTTTTGTCTAATTTCCCCCACATGAAAAATTCTAGGTAAGGAACCGTTGATAGACAAAGTCATTCATCAACACATTCCACTCCAGTTGGCATGTGGATAATCCGTGCTTTGGGAGGTAAGGCATTTTTCCTTGCCAGGAAATGCACAATTGAGAATTCTCCCAAAATTAAGAACTGTTGTCTACTTGTAGGCAAAAGAATGACAAATGCATGCACCATTTTTCAAGGCCAAGCTTAAGTTTCAACTGCAAAATAAATCTTTCCTAACAATTTCAACTGTGTCATTTTTTTCCTTTGTCAAATGATCTCCGGATTATTTAGAGTCTATATTATTCAATTTATCAAATATATATATATATATATAAACTTTTTTAATACTTTGTTCACGTTTTATAGGTTTGCATTTCCCAACAGTTTACTCTAAGGAGAGGGCACACATTTTAAATTTTTATATTTTATCACAACAGGTAGTGGGGTGATTGATAGTAGCTAGATTGAAGTTGTCCCCAAATGAATGTTACCAAGCACAGCATCTATGAGACAATATGCAATATAAAATTGATATAAAATGATATTGTTAGAACAAAATGTTGATTTAAATAAAACTTCACAGGACACTCCTTTGTTATGATTATGATTTGTGTAAATGACTCGTGTTGTGAGACATTAAGTATACACTAAATTAACACATATTTTGTTCCTGTAGCTTTTAATAAACTCTTTGAGATCATTTTAGGCAACTTCTGAAAGGATTCCCAAAGATCGCTACTTCCTAATATGGGCAATGATATGTAACCCCACTCCTTGGCTTACTTCTAATGAATAGAAATGACAAAAGAGATGGGACGTCAATTCTAAAATTAAACTATGAAGGAATATGACTTGTGTAATATTCTCTCTTTCTCCTCTTCACTTGTTCAGTTTTTAACTTGCTCTGATAAATCAAATTGCCAAGCTTTGATCTATTCTATGAAAAGATCCACATGAAAGGGAATTAATGTGCCGCTATCTTCAACAGCCAGCAAGGAACTCAAACCCTCATCCACCACTTCAGAAGGTATTGCATCCACCATGTGAATGAGCTTAGAAGGGGACACTTCCCTAGTTGAGCCTTGACATGACTACTGTTTCTAGCAAATGCCTTAACTTTCATTTGGGAGAGATTGGGAGTTACAAAAGTCAGCTCAGCCCTGCCTGGGCTACTGCTGGAAGGAACCCAAACAACAGTGAGATAACAAATGTCATTTTAAGTCATTAACTTTCAGGTAATTTGTTGGATAGCAATAGATTATTAATACAGAACATAAGTAGAAATATCAATAATTGATATCTTTATAACATTTTTAAACTTTATTGAGGTATAATTGGAAATAGTAAGCTGCATATATAAAGTATGCAATCTGTCAGATTTTGTCAGTATATACGTGTGAAGTCTTCACCACAATCAAGGGAATTGAACATAATGGTCACCTCCGAAAATTTCCTCAGTCCCTATAATAGCCAGGTTTCTCCAGAGACACAACATTAATAAGTTATATACAGATATTAGACAAAGAATCATTGTGAGGGCTTGGCTCACATTATTATGAAGCTGAAAATTCTCACAAACTTCTTTTACAAGCTGGAGGCCCAGGAACCTGGTGGCGCACCTCCAGCCCAGACCTGAAGGGCTGAGAACTAAGAACCTAACAGTGTAAGTCTTATTCCAAGTTCAAAGACCCATGAGCCAAGAATTCCATGCTCCCAGGCCAAAAAGAAAGCAAATTCACCTTTGCTTTGCCTTTTGTTCTATTTTAAAGGATTGCATGATGCCTGCCCATGTTGGAGACTGCTGGAATTCCTTACACAGTCTATTGATTACACTGGTAATTTCTTCCAGAAACACTCCTACAGGCACCCCTAGAAATAACGTTTCATTGGGTCTCTGGATGGACATCCCTTAACCAAATCAAGTCGACATATGGAACTCACCGTCAGAGGCTCCTGTATCACCCCTTCCTCTTACCTTGTCCTTTGCACCCTGCCCATGGCAACCACTGTCCACTTTTGTCAAAACAGATGAGTTTGCATTTTCCAAAATATTATATAAATGAAATCAAACAGCATGCACTCTCTTTATTGAGCTTCTTTCCTGAGTATAATTATTTGAAGATGCAATTATTGTGTGTATAAATACATCTGTTTTTTTTGCCAAGTAGGATTATATTGTACAGATATACCACAATTTATTATCCACCAACAGTTGATAGAAACTTGGGTTGTTTCTTGTGTTCAGATTCTACAGATAAATTGTTAAAATCTTTGCGTATAAATGCTGACTCTTATGGTAGGTATACAGGAGCTGTGTAGAAAGTATCCTACTCACATAACACGAATATCAGAGACATTCATGGCTGGAAGTTTACCAGACAGCCCTCATTAGTTAAATGTTTTAAATACACTAAAAAACACTTGCACTTATATTTACTATATTAAATAGTAAACCCACTGTAATGGTTTTACTTTACCCATATAAAGTAATGATCTAAATTACTACATAATTTACTTTTATATAGTAAATATGAGAGTTTCCATTGCTCCATAACCTCAATAATACTTCAAGTGTAAGACTTAAAAAATATATTTAAAAACTGATGTTCACCTATGCTCATTCCAGAAAATCGATCTAGATATGACAGCTGACAATGGAGACCCTCTAGTTCACAGGTGTCACTAGAGTGTCTCACCAAATGTGCACAATGTAAGGGGAAAAAATACCCTCTGAGCGAAAAGCCGAATTACAACTTGAGCTTTACCTTAGAAATTCAAACAATTACCCTAATAATTTGTACCCTCTTATTAATCTGAAATAAAAATAAATAAATAAATAAATAAGGAAAACATGGTTCATATTTTTAGAATAAATTTTCTTATGGAATATTTACTCAAAAAAACATGAAACCAAGGGAAGAAATACACATAGTTTGAGGGACTCATGCTAGAAATAACACTAATCAAATTTTAAGTATTGGCCAATCTTTGTCCTCTGTCACCCCCACTATTAGTGAAATCAAGAAGATAATAAGAATATTGTCCATATGGGTAAGGAAAGCATCATTCCTTTGGCTTCTCCCATACAACAAGGACTTTTGCATTTCACAAGAGCAGGTAAATAACTCTGAGAGCCTCCACTCCCCAAAGAAAAATTAATTGCTCCTGTTTGATGGTTTCTTTGGAAGATTTGTGGGCAAACAGGGTTAGAGAAAGACCTGAAGAACCCTTTATTCCCCATAAACTAGATTATAAACTGGGACATTTAGGAAATACTGATCAAAACTACTTAGAAGATAACTAATATGTCTTCTTCATGTGTTTTCTGCTATAACTAGATCTTATAATAAAACTGTATTTTTTTTTCTGTGATTCATTTCATTGTGGTAGGCTTGAGTTAAAGATACTTTACAAATACAATTGTATATGATTTAATATAATAGATATTTATTCTACAATGTGCACACATGGACTATCAACCTGATATCCTAGAAGAATACAGTATAAAATAAGTGATTAAAAATAGCGAAACAGGAAAGAATGGGAAGAATGATACTGGCTTCTTGATAAGTCCTGCCAGTAAGTCAATGGAACATGTGTCCTTTCAGCCAAGTGGTACATTGCCAGTTATGCGAAAACTCAGTAATATTAAGTAATTGTCTATTAAAATATACAATAATTTGAATTTTCAAATAATTATTGCAAGTGAAAGAAAACAGATAAAAAAGAGTACAGACTGTGTGCTTCCGTGTATAGAAACTAGAAACTGCAACCATGCCCTCAGATCAGTCCGTGGGAAGGACAGACAAGAGCTCTCTGTGGTGACCTATTTGCATCAGTCAAATTTCTCCTGACAGTATGTTAATTCCACCGCTATTCAGGTTGCAGCACCTGGCTGAGGTAGGCGGCCACTCTGAAGACCACATGCCTGCATATAACATTGCACTCGAGTCTTGGAAGAAGGCACCAAAGCTCCAGCATGAAGCCAGCTAGCACAGGTGGTGAAACCCCACAAGCCGGGGTAGACTTGCTTGCCTAGTGTCGCCATGTCTGAAATTTCCCAAGGCAAACGCCCAAGGCATTTGAGAAAGCTCATAAAACGTGTCATAGAATCTTTGTAAGTCAAGATTATTTTAAAGGCAATAAAGCAGTGATTTTCAATCTGTGTGCCACAGCGCACTGGTATGCTATGAAAGGATCTTAAGTGAGCCATGAAAAAAATTTAAGATCATTAACTAAATTATTTTTGGAAGAAATTCAAAGTACAGTAGGTATATTCTTTATTTTACACTTTTTTTTGATTAACATAATTTAAGTATGCTGTGGAAGTTTAGCTATCGGTTCAAGTGTCCCTTAAGATAAAAATAAAAATAAAAATAAAAATAAAAATAAAAATAAAAATAAAAATAAAAATAAAAAAAAAACATTGAAAAACATTGCAATAAAGCAATGAAATGTTAAGTCCCAGATAGATGAACCAGGTGATTCTGATACCCTTGAGTGAAAATCATTCTTTAAGGAATCCTCAAGGTGGTTTTCAGATAGAAGTCATCCATTTATCTACTTGTTTGAAAAGAATATATTTCTTAGGAAGGGACACCATCACATTTTATGTATTTTTTTTTTTTTTTTTTTTTTTGCAAATATCTATGTGACTTTTTGAGCTCCTCCAAGAAAAGGCGAAATAAAATGAGTGCTCAAATGAAATGAACAGTATAAAATCAAGTCTAATTTACTCTATACACAATAAAGATGCATATAAAACTGTGCTACATTCAACAGGTGTATGAAACTATTATTCTCAATATAAAAAAAGCACACTGTTTTAGACTAAAATCATTTTAATCATAGCCTCCCCTGGGAAAATGAAACTTAATTCGATTTCAAGAACATTTAATTAAATTTCTGCCAGTTTTTCAAGTATATTCATTGTATTTTTAGAAACAAACCCATGCATCATGTTTTCATAAAGATTTCTGGCAGCTCCCCTAGTATTTTCTACACACTCTTGAAGATAAAGAATTCAGAATGATCATTTTAATTCTAACCTATTTCTCTATGCACCAACTAAAGATTAGAACAACTGCGTTTTGATTTCTTTTGTGAGTTTTAATTTTAATTTGTGTAAGACAAACAGAATACTTCTGCTTTTGAAAAAGTACATGTTCATTCTAGTTTCAAGTAAACAACCACGTCACTGAATGCGATTGTATATTATGTACATAAAGGCTGTCATTTTACTTCAAGTCTTTATTTCAAATCTCAGTTCCTCTGTGGAAAAGAAAATGGTTTCCTTCTAAAAATCATACATCTACCCACGCCAAAATAATAAAGAAAAAAGGCACTTTGATTTTTTTAAGGAAGAATGTCAATTCTATATATAGGAAAATTTAATTGCTTACAAATATTGAGTCAGATTCCTCAACATTCAGCAGGGTCTGAATGCAGACAATTTTAATTCTTTCACATATAATTCCCTTCTTCTGTTAACTACTGGCAAAATATTAAATGTTATACTTATAGTCACCAGAAAGTGTTAAGCTTTTATCGACAAATGAGCCATCATTTTAATTTATTCAGTAACACACAGCAGTTTTTATTTTTTGAGCTCTTTTAATTTTTTTTTTACATTTTTGTGGATTTGCAGCATTTAATTCTGTATCGTGAACCTTGAATATTTAAAAAATAGCAACTGATGAAAATGATGATGATAATGATAATAATGATGTGTTCATGATTTTAGTAGCTCTTATAGAACATTTCTTTGAGAAATTCTTAGTATATAAAGTGCTGCTTATTCTTTTAATAAGAGTCTTTTGCTATTGCCAAGATTTCACATACGCTATGAATCATTTACATGGCAAATTCTGCAACTTGTATTCAGAAACTTTTAGTTTCTAAATCTTTGCAGAACTTCAAATTCTTCTTTCCATATTTCAATTTCTTATTGTTAAGATTTCATGGCGAGCTCGTAGCTCAGTGGGTCGGGTGCTAGGATGCTGGTGGGTTCAAACCCAGCCTGGGCCAGCTAAACAACAATGACAACTGCAACAAAAATATAGCTGGGTGTTGTGGCAGACGCCTGTAGTCCCAGCTACTTGGGAGGCAGGACCTTCTTCACTGTTCCCGGTCTCTCTCTGCATACCCTTTGTCGATCAACAATCCATCTGTTCCAAGGCCATTAGAAATCTAGCTCAAGTACCATTTCCTGCCTAAAAATCCCTATTAATGTCTTCCCTTTCTAGATTTCCTTATCTCCAGATATTTTTAAACTACTGTACAGAATTTAGCATGTTGCTATGTACATTTTGCATCTGCTTCCTTGATGTTGTAAACAGGATACAAGATCTGCAAACGGTACAAATATAAGATAGTAGAACCTGTCTTTCTGGGTCCCTGAACGGCAATTTAGAATATAGTCTCCCACTTAATTGTATTAAGCGTGTAACATGAATGAGAAAGTACATTTTATCAGGCAGTTCTCAAACATATTAGTCTCCTTTACTCTCTTAGAAAACACTGAGGACCCCAAACAGCTCTTTCCTCTTTTTTCTTTTCTTTTCTTTTTTATTTCAGATTAATATGAGGGTACAAATGTTTAGGTTACATTGTTTTCATTTCTAAGGTCAAGTTCTCCTCTATTAAAATTGACTGTGTTTCAAATAAAAACAGATTTTTAAAGCTTGTATATATTATTTTAATTAAAATCAATTTGATATAAAATACATATATTTGAAAAAAGAAACAAAAAATTAGTGAAAAAACTCACCTTAGTCTGTTAGAGTTGCTACAGCATAATGCCTTAGAGTAGATAACTTATAAACAGCAAGAGTTTATTTCTCACAGTTCTAGAGGCTGAGAAATACAAGACCAGGATGCTGGCAGATTCAGCATCCGGCAATGACTCACTCTGTGCTCATAGACGGTGCCTTCACATTGTGTCTGCAGGTGGGGAGGGGGCAAGTGTGCTCCCTCAGGCCTCTTTCTTTCTTTTTTTTTTTATTAAATCATAGCTGTGTACATTGATATGATCATGGGGCATCATACACTAGGTTCATAAATGGTTTGACACATTTTCATCACACTGGTTGTGCATCTTACAAGGGTATATGTGAAACTTAGTAAAGGTAGAATGTAAATGTCTTCGCATAATAACTAAAAAAAATGCCAGGAAGGCTATGTCAGGCCTCTTTCATAAGGACATTTGTTAATCTCTTTCACAATGGCTTCATCCTCCTGCAGTGATCACCTCCCATAGGCCCTACTTCTTAATATTGTCACTTTGCATGTGAGGATTTGAACTTATGGAACTTTGAGAGTCACAAACATTTACATCATAGCAAGTTGCATTTATTGATTTACATTTTCAAAACCTCTTTGTATCTGCCTTCATAAAATAAAGCTGAGCGTTCTTATCTGGTTCTGCATCCAATCAGTTGAGATATGTTTTAGTAGAAGAATGCAAGGGAATATGCCCTCCTGCAAATATTCATTTGGTAAAGGGAGGGGTGTTTTAATACCTTTTCCAGGTGATTGTACAGGTTCTTTTATATTAGATGAAAATAGAAAGTCATTGTTCCTCAAAAGTTCATTGCATCTGGAATCCTAAACTCTTTAAATGAAGTTTTAAAAATATTGCATTAATATCTGTTATTTATCTGGCACTTTGAATGGACCTATTATTAAGTCATGATTTTTTAACATCACTTATCATCATCTGAAAAAAAAAAAAAAATCAGTTGACTGAGCCATTAGATCTTTTGGCTTTTGGTTTGTTTTATTATTCAATATCAAAAAATCTTGTGTTTCACTGGAGAAAAGAATTCCTGTTCAATAAATTGTGCTGGGAGAACTGATTTGCCACATGTAAAAAACTAAAGCTGGACCCATCCTCTCACCGCTTATAAAAAAATAACTGAAGATAGATAAAATATTTGAATCTAAAGCTTAAAACTATAACAACCCTAGAAGAAAGCATGGGAGAAACTCGTAATCTTTAGGCTTAGGGAAAGAATTAATGAAGAAGACCCCATGGCCAAATCACAGCAACAACTAAATTAAATAAATGGGACCTGACCAAGTTAAAAAGTTTCCACTTAGCTAAGGACATAATCAACATAGCAAGGAGACAATCTTCAGAATGGGAGAAGATATTTGCATGCTATGAATATGACAAAGGGCTAATAACCAGAATCTAGAAGGAACTCAAGAATATCGGCAAGAAAAGAGCAAACAACACCATTAAAAACTGGGTAGGAGATAGAAACAGACACTTTTCTCATAAAGACAGATCATGGCCAACAAAGACATGAAAAAAGGCCCATTGTTCCTAGTCACCAGAGAAATGCAAAGCAAAACTATTCCGAGATATCATCTAACCCCAGTGACAATGGCCCACATCACAAGCCCCTAAAGCAAAGAATGCTGGTATGAGTGTGAAAAGAAGGGAACACTCACCCACTGTTGATGGGACTGCAACCTAGTTCAGCATCTATGGAAAGAAGTATGGAAAGTCCTCAAAGAACTAAAAGTAGACCTACCAAATGATCTCTCAATCCCATTACTACGTGTCTACCCAAAAGAAAGAAAAAATAAAAACACATTTTAGCTTAAGGACATTTGCACTTGAATGTTTACAGCAGCACAATTTGCAATAGTGAAAATGTAGAAACAACCCAAGCGTTCTTCAACACATGAGTGGATTAATAAATTCTGGTATATGTGTACCACAGAATACTATTCAGCTATAAAAACAGAAATTTTGTATCTTTCATAACAATTCGGATGGCTTCAAGAATATACTAATGAGCAAGATATCACAAGAATAAAATATTACCCATCACATGTACTCAGTATCAATTTGAAATTAGTGGATTAACAAATACACGCTAACATGAGACAAAACTAAATTAAATTCAAATAGAAGAGGGGGAAAAAAGGGGTTGGGTAAGTTCCCACCTAGAAGGTGCATCACAGGGTATACAGCACACTTCCTGGGTGAAAGACACAACTACAATGTGTCTGTAACTTTAACCTCACGAAAGCAATGTCTGTAACCTAATTGTATGTGCCCTCATATTAACCTGAAATTTAAAAAAGAAAATCATGACTTATTATTACTGCCAGTCTCGTCTGCAAAATCTTCAGGTGTTGAGGAGCTGTCAATCTCACTATGACAGATTTAGGATTTCTTAAATTCTTTCATTTGAAATCCTGAAGTGTATCATTGGTCATAAAAAGTCTTACATGTTTCCATGAAGTGACAGACTCATTTCATTCCTTTACTTATTTATTTTTTAGAAAATGTCTACTAAATATTCTATTTTGAATAAACGTAGTTTGTCAGTCACTACTCAGATAATAACAGTGTTTCATGAAAAATGTGCTAATTCAGCTTGGGGCTCAGCCAGCACACAGGTGCTTCTCCCAGGGCCATTATCAGACTTTGTACACAGCGGAAGTGCTTCATTCATTTCTCCTACTGTGTCACACAGAATATTAAAAAGACATGCACTCAAAGATCAAAATTGAATTGATAACTTTGCAGTGTCGTGAAGTATTTATTTTGTAAAAAACTATTTGCTTTTTCTTCTCTTGCCAACACAATGCAGTGATGAAACCATGTCTAGTATCCCTCTGATGCCGCTCCCTTTACTCACAATGTTATAGCGTTGGGGTGAATATCAGCAAAGTGAAAGGGACAAGTGCAATTTTAGTATTATTTTGAAACTGGTTTGCCTTCACCAACACCCTGAAAAGATTTCAGGAATTCCCTGGTGTCCATGAACCACACTATGAACACCGCTGTGTTCTTTTGTGTTAAACGGTGAGTCACAGGTTGCATGCTACTTCGTCATAATTATATATTCTGATGAAAGCAAAGAAGTAGGAGTTTCACAAACCACAAGAAGGGGAGCCTTCAAAAATTATATCTGTGGGACTGGAGTTTAGCGACATGAGAATGTAGGTCTAGTTAAGAAAAATACTCTTTAAAAGTAAGATAGATACAGATTTCAAAGGACCTTGAATTCTGAGACAAGTGGTTTGTACTTAATCTCATAGGCCAATAGTAAGCAAATATAAAAAGTGGAGTGACACAATATACATTTCTATTTTAGTAGATAGAAGTCAATATAATGAAGTAGGTGAGGGCAATTCAGAAAGTAGAAATTGAAATGGAAAGACTGGGAAGAAGGGAGAAAAACTTTAATAGTAAAATAAGTTGATTAGTTGAGCCACGGAATACAAAATGCACCTGAGGAGAAAATGGTGCGGTTGATGACCAGAATGCTTCTAGTTTGAGAGTATTAATGGAGTAAGTAAAAAAATGACACAACATTTCTACCTTTCAGAAAAACACATGGAATACAAAGGAAATGGGTGCCCCCTTAAGAAACTTTCCCGAAGACTCCAAAGAAGGACTCACACTTAAATCTCATTATGAGGTGTGTCTTTAAAGGAAACTGAACATTTAACAAGACCTGTTGCCACACCCAATAATTCAATTCAGCAAATGTTTATTGAACATTCTCCATGTGCCAGGCAGTGTTCTAGGGATCTGTACATACAAGAATAAATAACGCAGACTGAAATTTCTGAACCTATGATGCTTGCATTTTAGTGGTTGAGGATAAACAATAAGCATAACAAAGGTATTGTGTATTCGGATATTAACCATTTAGAAAAGCTGAGCAGGTAAGAGGGATTAGGAACAAGGTCTGCCAGGCAGAGGTTTCACTATATTTTTTAATTGACTGTCAGTGAGAAGATAACCTTTAGTAAAGCATTACAAAAGGGTAAAGGTTTTGCCTCATAAATATCTGGAGGAAGGGTTTTTTACTATAAATAGAGAAAAGGCAATGACAAGGTTTGAACAGAGGAATGATAGATGTCTTAAAAGCATTGGTCTACCTAATACTAAGACTGTTAGAAAGAAGAATGGGGAAAAATATATATAAGGTAAGCAACAATCTTTATCACACACTGTGCCTCATGGTGAAGACTTTAGGGATACTTTATTTTTATCGATGGGACTAAGTACTGTCATTTTTCATGCAAAGATTTTAATCCTGCCTTTTTTTTTTCTTTTTGCAATTATAAAGCAAGCCCTAATCAAAATGTTCAGCTCAAATAAATGTGAAGTATTATTTCATGATTGTCATGCGGCAAATGTGGGTTAAATGCTTTTGTTCCTTAATTCAATTCAAATATGCTTCAATACTTTCAAAATACTTCAAGTATTATTTACAAATGTTTTGAACTTTCTCAAAGTTAAGTTGTTTACAGCATATTTAGGTATGCGTCTTACAACTAAATAACAATTTGCTTATAACACAAGCTGTAATGGGAGAAGACATAACTTTTTAAAGAATCCTATTCAAAAATCCCATAATTGTTTTTATACATTATATACAAAATACAGAGAAATGAATTCTTTGCAACGAAGTAAAATTTTTGCCACCAAATGCTCTTGAAAGAGAGCTTTCTATCAGATTGCATCTGCCTTCCACATACATGATGCTTCATAAATTTTGCATGGCTTAGTTGGCTTATCGGCTTCTGTGTTGCTGGTAGAGGTGGAAGAAACTGCAAGGCTATTGAAGGATTATTTTTGTGAGTCTGGTTGCATTTGTCCAGACTTTTAAATCTATCCAATCCTTTCCTATCACTTATCATTTGCCATAACACCAACACTCATGAATAACTCTCAAATGCATTTCTTCCTTTCATTAATGCACAAACATCATGGATCTCTAATTCTATCGATTGTCTGTTTCTGCTGTACTGCCCTATACAGCTGGGAAAGATGCTTTGGATCTCTTTCCAGTTGCAGTCCATCCACACACTGTTAGGTGACGATGGCCTGAAAGGACATGAGGAGGAAGCCCCATCTTTGGCAGATACTATATTGACTACTCACGAAAACCACAAAATCAGTGGCAGCAATGACAACTTCAACTCTCATAGATATATTTAAGGGATTTCACCAGGCTGAGAATTAAGACTCCTTAAACTGTCAATGGAGACTTAGAGACTCCCCATAGTTATTACTGTTTGGTTTTCTTTCATTCTCACTCATGTTTTCACTGGCTTTTCTCCTTTACCCAGAATTTTGTTCTTTCAACAACTGTTTGACCAAGGGCCCAACAAGCCTGGCTAGAAATAACTGACCTTAGCAGGAGGGACTTTTACTGTCAACACTGCATTTGAATATGTAACATCCACAGCGTTCTATGAGGCACCGTCTCCTCAGAATCTCCGAGGACAAAGGATGGTCACTCTATTCTAGTTATGAAAAAGGGGGGCGGGGAGGGGCAGCTCCATTGAGGATAGTACAAAAAGAGAGTTGCATTTTATGCATATTCTTAGTTAATTTTGATTGGTAAACTATATTCAGTAAAGCAAATATATTTGCCCTTTAAACTAATATTTACTTTAAAAAATTATGTACATTGTATATTTTGTCTCATAAATTAACATTTATTGAGGATTTATTAAATGCCAGGTCTAGATCTAAGCGCTTTACATGTAATAATTCAATAAATCATCATAACAACCTAACAAGTCAGACAGCATATTGGCCCTATTTTATATATGAAGCTACTGGAAGGAGAAAGGGGACAAGGTGGGATTCCAGCCTCTGGGAAAGCTGAGAACAGAGGTTTCTTGGTAGCTTGTCAACTGAGTTACCCCATGGAGGGACATAGGCATGAGGAAACAGGATCTAAAATACCAAAAGACTGAGGAAATAACACTCAAAATCTAAACTGAGATAAAACATTATTTACTTTTTTCTCCCCTAGAATCACTAACCAAGGGTGATTTATATTTTTCAAGTCTTAGTATAACATCCGTCTGGGGTAAGATGAAAGTTGGAGATAATTGGGGAATAGTAGAAAAAGTAAATTTAAGTCCACTTTCATTCCTTCCACAAATTCTCATTAAATGCCTTCTACATGTCTTGTTCTGAGGATTAGTAGTGCTCAAGGCAGAAAATCCTGTCTTCCAAACAATCAGCAGAGCAGCTTTCTGACTTTAAATCCATTACTGATTGTGTGATTTGAGGACAGTAAGGAACGTCTCCTAGTGAGGGCAGCAGAGCCAGCTTCTGCATTAGGCCCTGTGGAATCCTAACTTTCTGCAATGCCGGAGTTAAGTAGAGATCTGTTTACCTTACAAATGATTTTTTGGAATGTTTGGGATCCATTTACCTCTTGGAAGATACTATATCTACACGTAATGTTATTTATTCTTTTGCTAAAACAAGTTCATCTTTCTCTGTTTTTCTACTGATGTAGGTTTCATGTTGTTTTTTCCTCAAAATAATTGTTACTATATTTCAAAATAAATGGAAGGAAACCATAGCTAATCATACATGCAGAACGAGTAATTATGTTGGCTCTGAATACTAAGCTTCAGCCAGCTCAGCCACTGAAAATTTGAACTCTAGATTTAATCATATGAAGACAAAGGTACAATTATGTGCTATAAACATTATCTGGATTATAATATTCAGGTATTAAATATAAATTATTAATTAAAAGATTCCTATGTCACCACTACACATCCTTATACTTACAAAGTGCTCAATGAATGGGGTTCAGATTCAAAAATGCGTAATAACAAGCCATTAGCTAACAGTCCATGAATACTTACTATGTTGCCAGAGCTTTACATCCAGGGATTTATTTAATCTTCATAACAATCCTATAACACACGTGATTTTTACAAATAATAAATAAAACAAGCAAGCAAATAAACTATGACACAGAGAAATCAAGTACATGTCTGAGCTTTCGCAGCTCATAAATTTAGGCATTTTCAGGATTGCCTCTGTGCACCTGTCCTGTACCCACATCTTTTGAGCCGGCTAACATGTCCCAGAGTAGACCAATAATTAGATGATCATGCTTTAAGAATAAAAATCAGGGACCTTTGGAATGCTGAATCCAAACTTAAATTAGTTTTGCATGTGGCTATTATTAACATTAATTAACATTTGTAAAGCATCTTACATACGTAAAGCTTTATACCTCAGGGTAATGTTGAAGAATATATTATTGGTTCATCTGTTTTGAAAAAAACAAAGTCCCAGAGACCGGGCCTTTTACTCATTTTGCTATTAGGGTTGATCCTTCTTAAGTGTTTAATGTTCTTAATCCCCGGAGTCTCAAATTCAAAACTCAGCAGGGTCCTTTCTGACATTTATAATAGGAAATTCATAGTAGATTTGCATATGAAACAAGTGGTGAGAAAGAGAAAAGATTTGGCAAATATGAAATAAAAAATAGGTTGGAAAAGGGAAGAACAAGTGCAAGTTAAGTGATGTGAAAAATTGTAGCAAGTTTCTTTGTCCTGCCCATGTACCATAAAAGCTTGTTGTAATTGGTTCATCTTAATTTCCAAGTCATTTCTTTGGGTCTTTTGTATACAATTATGTAATACAAAATTTCATGACAACCGTAAATGATTAATAGTATTGCCAATATTTTACAAATACCTTGAATCAAGTACCCAGTAGAACAGAGTACCCAACACTGACCTCCCTAGATTGACCTAATTTTCACAGACCAGACGTGCACCACACGTACGTAACGGTACAGTAGGCCTAGTTCCTTATGTTGACTTCTGCGTATGTTGACTAGTTGTTACAGTCTCTTGGGTGGTCAACTTACAGAGGTTCTACTATATATTCATTATAATATTTCTCCTACGCTTCACTAAGTTTCTTCCCAGACCACTTCTATTACAGTTATATTTAATTACAGTCCCCACCCCCCAAATTAAGAACACTTGAACCTTGAGATGCGTCCAACAACCTTTAGGGGAGGATCTGAGCGTCAGGGTGGTGCCAGAAGAAGTTTACATTATTTTTAAACTATTTTACAGTCCTTGAGAAGCCCAGTAAATGGCAATATTCTGCATAAGGGTAAGGGTAAATCACTCAAGACAAGTCTCATTCCCTACCCACAGTTTAGTTTATGCTAGGAATGTCTGGTTAAATATGATCAAGCTTATCTTTGAAGAGGAAATGAAATGATTGAACATCCCAGGCATATATTAACATCATCTGGAAGAGCTGCTCTCTCTTGACAATTTCCCCTAGAACTCCGTGCCTACAAAGCCATCACTCAGTAGACAATATTGTAGAACATTTCTCTTTTACTTCTCAAGAATAACTGAAGATTGTGCCAGGCATGCACCATCACCATCTTGAGATGAAAAGAAACTGGCAGGAACATCCCAGGCTCTGTTCTTGCCCCTCCTAGAATGTGATTTCCTACAAGACGTTAGCCCAAGGTGCCACTTTCCCTCTGGACCATAAAGCCCTGGGTGGACAGCTTTCTGAGGTCCCTTAGCTGCAGAGCAAGTGAGGCACACCCAGCTATGATTTGGTCTGGCAGGTTTTCTGAGTCATAGGGGACTGGCTCACCACAAAACCTAGGCTACTACTCTTTCTTGCTTCCTATGTGTAGGTAATAAAGTTTCTTCTCTTAACTTGCTGTGTGAGTTTTCTGTCTCATCCAATTCATGCACGTGGTAGAAACTGCAGTTCAACATGCAGTGGGCTAACAGGGCAGCCAGTGCTCAGTGAACCTGCCTCACAAACACCACAAGGAAGTCCCAAAATGAACAGGCAGGATACCCAACTTGATTCATTGATTCCTTAAGGTCGTTGCTGTCCTTAATATGAAATGATCTCATGGTTGCAAACAGAAAACTAGACAAAATTTTTCATTTTCTATCGATCATGCAAACCTCTGCATAGAGTCTCTGAAAAGTGTGACTCATATTGAAAACGGGGATTTATGTGGAAGTAAAGTGCTATTTCATTTTTCTTCAGGGTAGCCTTCTATTACCTCAATCTTGTGTGGAGATTTTCAGATAAATATATACCTATTAGTAAAGCTTTTTATTTCCTAAGTTCCCAAATAAAATAAAAAGTCATTCTTCCTTGAATAGTTGTTTTTTCTTATAAACCATTCCATTTTCTAACTCTTCTTAATGCATACATCACCTTCTCTAATTGTAAACAAATACAATTTTAATTTAAAAATCTAGAGATGCGCATTTAAAACAAACATGATTTTACAAAATTGTAGCAAGCCTAATATTCTTGATCACCTCTTTTTCCAGCTTCTTCCTAAATAATTGTCAACCTAAGTAAATCTCTGCAGCACCTTGCATTGAGAGCCACCTGCTTAACTGTAGTTTACATTGCATATTTAATAAGTTTTCATATCATTTTTCAGAAGGACTATAAGGCAGAAAGATTTTCATCTAATGTTTTTGAAAGGTAGATATTGTAAGTGTAACAAAAATTTATTCAGTGCGTTCATATATAATATCTGCAGAACAAAGTTCGGTTCTATTTGTTTACTGAAAAAAACAAAAAACGCAAATCTCTGCATGGGCTCCTTTAATGGTGAATTCTGATCCCTGCCAAGATTTCATTGATTGTTCTATTAATACATCTGAGGAAAAAAGTGGAGAATAAATCAAGCAATCCAGGACCAACTTAGCCATGCGACAGTGACATGGCTAAAAACCAAAATTCTCTGCAAAGCTTTTCTAAGGTACCTGTTGAGTTTCTGCTAAATAAGTGCTGTTTTTGTGAATTGGGCTGGTCTGTGTGTGGTGTATGTCGGGAGGGCTAGGGAAGGGTAAGAGTGTTTCAAGGGAGAGGAGTCATAAAGGGCAAGGAGACAGGGTTGATATGTGTTAGCTCTGTCTGAGTTATGTTCATAGGTATTATGCTACTGCTGGCCTGAGTTCACTATTATGAGATGCCTTCACCTTCTAATTAAGGCATTGCCCCTCTAGAAATTCTTTGTAAAATCAAAGTAAACCAGAAAGAGAAGATACGGTAACAAATTTATTTGTCCATGACCAGAAAAAATGGTAAATAGAAAAGTTCTTACAGAGTGGGTTTGTCTCCTTTAAATGGCTCAGACTCACATTGTCACCAACCTTGCCTCCCATTCCCCCTTGGCCTTCTGAATTTTGTGTTCCGTTCCCACCACTGTCTTTTTTATGGTCCCTACTTACCTCTAAATTACCAAATTAAAAGAGCACCCTTTATTGCTAATTTTATTAAAATGTTCTACTGCTTTTATGTTTGGTGAACATTCCACTGTTCTTAAAATTTGTTTAGCTCTTAACTCTTCCCCACTCTATGATGAATCTTTTCACCTTTCCCTTCCACATTTTTAATGCCCTCTGTGTGTTCCACCCATTCAAGTGATCTGTTCTTAGAACTTCTCTCTACTTACCCTGCAAGCACTTCCTAGAAGAATGTATCCTTCTTAAGGTTTTCAGTTCCCAATATACATTAATTATGCTTAAATCTACATGTCTAGCACGGAATTTATTATGGGTCTAAAAGTCGTATGTCCAACACCTACCAAACTAAGTGAATTTACTTACAGTGTCAAACCTCAATTGTCCTTATTTCTCACTCTTAAATGCCATTCAAACCAAATCCCATTGCTTTTAGCGCCGAAGAGTAGTCTGCCCTTGCCCCCAACACACACACATGCACAAATGTACATACGCCCTTCACTCTTCTTCTCAACCATCACCCTTCCCACATGTCAGTTTTGCTGCCTCTTCTTGGAAGGCTGCTGGAGTCTCTCTCTTTTTTTTAAAGGTTTAAATTTTAATAACAATAACAATATTTAAAGTAAGGATAAAGTAAAAAAACAAAAACCTCGTAAAAAATGAATGAATATAAATACATTCAGAAAAAAAAATCAGAGAACCGCTGCATCGAAATATTAAGCAATAATAATAATAATGCAAGAAAGTAACATTTTTTTTTGAAATAAGAGTATGTCTGTTAGAGAATGCTTTGACTGTGAGATTCAGTA
>CAUYPK010050729.1:0-147650 GCA_963574355.1 Loris lydekkerianus
ACCACCCTGTCCACCTAATTTTTCTTTTCCTTTTTTTTTTTTTTTTTTTTTTTTTTTTTGAGACAGAGTCTCAAGCTGTTGACCTGGGTAGAGTGCCATGGCGTCATCATAGCTTACAAAAGCCTGCAATTCTTGGGCTCAAGCTATCCTCTTGCCTTAGTGTTTTATATTTTTACCAGAGACAGGGTCTGCTCTTGCTCAGATAGGTCTCCAACTGTGAGCTCAAGTGCCCCATCATGCCTGCCCTTGAGCTACTTTTTCTATTTTTAGTAGAGACAGGGTCTTGCTCTTGCTTAGGGTTGGTCTCAAATTTCTGAGCTTAAGGGATCCTCCCTCCTCGGCCTCCCCGAGTGCTAGGGTTACAGGTGTGAGCCATGGCACCCAGTCATGATATCCTTTTTAGACAGGAAAACTTGGCCCAGAAAGGCAAATCATTTTCAGAGCTAGTTGATACCCAATGCTTACTGAGCATTCATCAGGTACATGACAGACTTTTATTTGTGTGACCTCTCAAGTCTCAAAATATACCTGTGGTTAGTTTTATAAGAGTCCTATGAGCTAGTTAGAGGTGTGATACCCATCTTACAGATGAAGAGATTGAGGTACTCACTGTTAAGTGAAATGTTTTCCCCCAGGTCTCATCACTGGAAATGGGGGAACTGTGATGTGATCCTCTTGTCAGCCAGGAACTGGAGCAGTGGCTTTTGTCTATGAGTATACACTCTGTGCCCAGCCCTGGGCTTGGGGCTTTATATAGTGTTATTTTTGCAGAGTCAGAAACGGAGGCTCAGAGGAGGAATTGCTTTCCTTGCCCTGGGTCTTATCAGATCTTAGGGGACCAGGGTGGGGTTTGAACGAAGATAGGACCTAGTGCCATGCACTCTAGGTCCCAGGCTGGAGTGGGTTGCTGTCATCTCTGTCCCCTAGTCTGGGGATTTTCTTCCCTTCACTTTTGAGCCTGGGGCTGCCATGAGCCCCTCTGCCTGCAGCCAGTCCAGCATTCCTTGGTTCCTCCTCAGAGTTGAGTCAGGGCATCTATTAACCCTGGGCAGCTGTGTGCTGGGAGAAGGAGAAGATGGCAAGAGATCTAAGCAGAGAGTGACACAGTTACTAGGGACCTGCATTAGAGGCAGGATGGTGAAGTAGGTCTGTGTGACCTTGGGCCACAATGTTCACCTTTGTACAGTGGTCTCAGAAGGGCACCTGCTTCTATTGTGTGGAATGAAAGTGTTAATCCGAGGGAAGTGCCTAGAATAGTGCCCGAGGCTGTGTAAGTTAGCAGTCATGATTATGTTGTGGGACCAAGATATCCAGCCTCCATCACCCTTCACGCTGGTCCTCTTCTGAGTCCTGGGATCCTGCCCTCTGCTGGGATCCAGGACTTTGATGTCCTAGTTTCCAGCTTCTGTAAAGAGCTGCACTGAAGTAATTCAAAGCACAGGGATTAAACCCAGCCCTGCCACTATGTTGTGTAACCTTGAGCAGGCCCCTCTGCCCTTCTGAGCTCATTTGTCGTCTGTGTCACAAGGATGATGATAATTCCCACTTGATAGGGCTGTTATAAAGGTTAAGCGAGTTCATTTGTGGACAGCATTCACAGCTGTATGGCATAACAGGCGGCTACTGGAAAAATCTCACTAAGAAAAGTGTGGGACACATGGGGAGCCCTCCATATAGCTTAGCAGTTGTAATTCTTTCTATTTTTTTTTTTTTTTTTTTGGAGACAGAGACTCACTCTGTCACCCTCAGTAGAGTGCTGTGGCATCACACCTCACAGCAACCTCCAACTCCTGGGGTTAGGTGATTCTCTTGCCTCAGCCTCCCAAATAGCTGGGACTACAGGCGCCTGCCACCACGCCTGACTATTTTTTGTTGCAGTTTGTCTGGGGCAGGGTTCGAACCTACCCGCTCAGTATCTGAGACTGGTGCCTTACGCACTGAGCCACAGGCACCACCCACCAATTGTAATTCTTTTAAATTTTTATTTTTTTAGAGTCAGAGTTTCCTTCTATTTCCAGGTTGGAGTGCAGTGGCATTATCATAGCTCACTGTAGCTTTGGACTCCTGGGCTCAAGCTATACTCCTAAGTAGCTGGAGCCACACGTCTGTGCCACAACACCTGGTTAATTTTTTGCTTTTAATTTTTTATGTAGAGGTAGGGTCTCATTATGTTGCCCATGCTGGTCTCAGACTCCTGGATTCATGGAATCTTCCCAAAAGTGCTGGGATTATAGAAATGAGCCATTGTACCCTGGGATTCTTATTATTTCTTTAGGACTTTGAAGACCCTTGCCTTGCTAGTTTGCAGAACTTTGATGGAGAATAGCAGGAAGAGGACAGGGTAAAAGTTAGCATCTCTGTTTTTCCAGATGCAGAAACAGAGGTCTGGGGGAGACATACAATCAAGGAAAAACTGACCAGTGCAGCTCTCAGGACCCCTCTCTTTCTCTGAGCCCTTCTAAAGTAGACATTCAAGATCCTTTTCAGAGATCAGCCTCTGTGCCTTACCCTTCTTCTTTTTTTTTTTTTTTTTTTTTTGAGATAGAGTCTCAAGTTGTTGCCCTGGGTAGAGTGGCTTCACAGCTCACGGCAACCTTACACTCTTGGGCTTAAGTGATTCTCTTGCCTCAGCCTCCCAAGTAGCTGGGACTATAGGCACCTGCCACAATGCTCAGCTATTTTTTGTTGTTGTTGTTGCATTTGTCATTGTTTTAGCTGGCCTGGCCTGGGTTTGAACCTGCCAGCCTCGGTGTATGTGGCCGGCGCCCTACCCACGGAGCTACGGGCGCCTCCCTACCCTTCTGTTTTGTGCATTTATTGTATTTCCACCATAGTAGTGGGAGTGGTGGGAATGGTGGGTGTGAGTAGAGGGAGTCAGCAGGAGCTGTGGTGTGCAGGGCCAGGTAGGCCTGGGAGAGAGGTAAGGATTGATCCTGAGGGTATTGTGGAGCTGAGGAAAGGGTTTCATTCCTCCATTGCCATTTATTGAGCGCCTGCTGTGTGCCTGGCATTGCATCATGTGTTGGGGACATGGTGGTGTACTTGTCAAAGTCCCTACCTCATGTAGATTAGGGGGAGACCAACCCGAAACAGGTGAATAAGCAAGGGGCAGGTTAGAGAGAGGCTGTGGGCAATGAGTTCAAATCAGGTGATTGGGCACTTCTTCAATTGTGTCTGCGTGGAAAACCTCTGAGCCGATCTCAGTTTGGCAAAGTAAGGCAGTCATGTGGGATGTGAGGAGAAGGAACAGTCTTTCAGGTAGAGGGAACCAGAGTGCAAAGGTCTGAAGGGAGGATGAAGCTTGGCCAGGTGCAGGGGTAGGCTGCTTGGAGGCCTGCATGGTGAGGGAGCAGGGAAGAGGTCAGGTCAGAGGCTGAGTCCCTTACAGCCTCTAGACCAGTGTTTTTAACCTTTTTTTTTAAATCTCTCACACACTTGAACCTATAGTTAAATTTCCGTAGCACACTTAAATTATGTTAACCAAAAAAAAAAAAAAAAAAAAGAGTAAAATGGCTCTCTGTAGCTCAGTGGCTAGGGCGCCAGCCACATACACCAGGACTGGCAGGTTCAAACCCAGCCCGGGCCTGCCAAACAACAACGACAACTACAACAACAACAAAAAATAGCTGGGTGTTGTGGTGGGCACCTGTAGTCCCAGTTACTTGGGAGGCTGAGGCAAGAGAATTGTTTAAGCCCAAGAGTTTAAGTTAGCTGTGAGTTGTGATGCCACAGTACTCTACCAAGGACAATGTAGTGAGACTCTGTCTCAAAAAAAAAAAAAAAGAGTGAAAAGAAGAATATAGCTGCGGTGCCTGTGGCTCAGTGAGTAGGGCGCTGGCCCCATATACCAAGGGTGGTGGGTTCAAACCCGGCCCCAGCCAAACTGCAACAACAACAACAACAACAACAACAAAAATAGCCTGGTGTTGTGGCGGGCGCCTGTAGTCCCAGCTACTCGGGAGGCTGAGATAAGAGAATCGCCTAAGCCCAAGAGCTGGAAGTTGCTGTGAGCTGTGATGCCACAGCACTCTACCGAGGGTGATAAAAAAAACAGAAGAAGAAGAATATACTTACTGTGCTTTGAACTCCTTTCAAAATTAATTAATGATCTTTAAAAATTTTCGGGGTATACTGGTTGAAAAATCACTGCTCTAGATGCAAGAGTGGCCTGGTCAGACTGAGGATGTTAGAAGATGACTTCTCTCTATGAGAAATTCTCAGGCTTCTGCCTGGGGCTGGGGGTAGATGTGTGCGCCAAGAAGGGAGTTTCACATGCCCCCCTACTTCCCCTTAAGTAGAATCACTGCCTTGCAACCAGCAGAGGCCCAGTGGTTGCCTCCCTCTTCTGTGGTTTTCACACTATGTTCCCCAGAGCCCGTGGCTATTACTTTTAGGGATTTTTCTGCCCATCTCTCCCCAACCCAGCCAGCTGGACTAATATCAAATAGCAGTACAGACCAGCAGCAGTACCTGGTAAAAACAGTACTTCTGATTCTGCCTTCCACTCCACTGTTAGCATATATTGCCCTGTGACATTCCTGGCACTGCTCTAGAATGTGAAAATCTAGACCTTGTGACAGGAGCCCAGCAAATAGGACTTAAGGTTGTGGTTACAGAGGCAGAGTAAATGGGGACCAGGGAAAAGAATGGGGTATGTGTGTGTTATTCTATTTTAGCTGGGCAGTCCGGGAGGGCCTCCCTGAGTAGGTGGCATGTAAGCAAGAACTGTAGTGTCCCAAAGGAGCTATGGGAGGAGCCAGGTGCAGACTCTTCAGATCCAGGAGTCTCCGAGTCCCACTTTATAATGGTGAGAGCTGAGGCCTAGACCCTCTGTAACCTGTGCTGGGTTTCCCAACCAGGAAGTGTTGGGGATGGGGTTTTGAATTTGGGCAGCCTGGCACTGCTTCACAATTCCCCCAAGCTCATGAAGGTGCTCAGTAACCTTTGGTGAGGGTGACTTCCAGTTTCACCCATGAGCCTCATCCCTAAGGCTTAGTGCAGTAACAGAAGCCCTGGCATTAGTTTTTCTGAGTTTTATTCTGGGGTAGAGAGCAAACTTTAGAGTCTCCAGAAGTCCTCTGGGATGGGGAGCATGGAATGGAGCATCTTTCAAAGTGATCTCCAAGCCTTTGGAGAAACCAAGGACACCCCTCCCTGGGCCTCTTTCATCTTCCCAGAGCTCTCAACTGAAGGCCTTCAACCGCCCAGCTTCCAGGCCGCACGGTGGGGTGGTTCCATGGCAGGCTGTTTTGGACAGCCAGCCAAGCAGTGAGAGGCCCAGTTGGGGGAGACAGCCTGGGAGCAGGACCAGGAGGGAGGGAGCAAGTGTGGGAGGGGCACTGGGTGAGATCTTAGCCTGGCCCCCTGGGGCAAGGCTCACTGCCAACTCAGCACCCACAGCAGGGCCCGGGTGCTCTGGATGCACCCAGCAAGGGACAGCAGGCCAGGGCTGGCCAAGAGAAGACAACATTTCAGAGGTCCCTGCAGGAAGTTCCTTGAGCCCAGCCATCCTGCCTGAGAAGCTCATCCACAGATGTTGTTTCTAAGGGTGAGGTCAGAAATTCTAGCCTGCCTTGGGTTGCCACCTTGTGGGCCCTTTCCAAATGGACTGGTGTGGCTGCCGCTCCCTTGTTCTCTCCCAGTTTGGTTTCAAGTACATCATCCTGTGGATCATTGGTCTGCCTCATCCATACTGGACCCCTGGGTTGAGGGCAGGAACTGATACAGGTGAGAACCTTCCTCTTTGTGGTCCTGCAAGTTGCTTGGAACCCTAGGGGCCTTATTTCATTTGCTCAGCTGTCAGTGGAAACATTGCTACCAGTTGGGTCTGCAGGGAGGATCTGGGGAGCTGAAGTGTTTGAAAGCACAGACCTTCTGAGAAGTGTGAGGAGCTGCTGCTGGAGATCTCAGGCTCGGATCACAGGCTGGGATTGTGGGTGCCAGAGAGCAAAGAAGGGGCTCTAGGGGGCAGTCTGGGGTTGCTGGTTGACAGAGTGGGTTCAAAGGGTGGAGCTTTGGGAGAGAGCAGCACCCACCCCGCCATGAGACTGTGAGTCACTGAGTGCTGTAAACCTTGCATAGCATCCTGGAAGGTGGGCAGTGTTATCCCCTCATGTTACAGATGGGAAACTGAGGCATGGAAAGCTACTTATAACTGCAGGTAGTTAACAAAGTGCCTCTCCGTGCCAGGCTCTGCTGCAGAGTTTAATGTGTCTGCTCTCGTTAATCCTCCCCAGACCCTGTGAACTTGTGCAGCTGTTACCCTGTTTTACAGGCACGGAAACAGAGGCTTGAGAGGCTATTGGATTTGCCCAAAGTCAGTGACACATGTACGATTTGAACCCATCTCTATCTGGGATCTAGTCTGCTTTTTTAAGACTGGCTCCTCTCCTTACTGACATTGTGGCAGCTGTTAACTGGGGTTGTCACTGTTGTCATAATGATTTTTTTTTTTTTTTTTTGAGACAGTCTCATTATGTCGCTCTCGGTAGAGTGCCGTTGCATTATAGCTCATGGCAACCTCATAATCTTGGGCTTAAGCGAGTCTCTTGCCTCAGCTTTCCAAGTAGCTGGGACTACAGGCATCCTTCACACCGTCCAGCTATTTTTTTGGTTGTAGTTGTCATTGCTGTTTGACGGGCCCAGTCTGGATTTGAACCTGCCAGCCCTGGTGTATGTAGCTGGCTCCCTAGCTGCTGAGCTACAGGCACTGAGCCCATAATGACTTTTTTTTTTTTTTTGAGACAGAGCCTCAAGCTGTCACCCTGGGTAGTGGCATCACAGCTCACAGCAACCTCCAACTCCTGGGCTCAAGCTAGTCTCCTGCCTCTGCCTCCCAAGTAGCTAGGACTACAGGCGCCGACCACAACGCCTGGCTTTTTTTTTTTTTTGGTTTCAGCTGTCATTGTTGTTTGGTGGGCCCAGGCTGGGTTTGAACCCGCCAGCTCAGGTGTATGTGGCTGGCGCCTTAGCTGCTTGAGCCACAGGCGCCAAGCCATGATTTTTTTGTTTTTTTCTTTCTCTTTTTCCTAGACAGAGCTGGCACAAGTAGGCCTCAGTCATCCAGAAATGACTGCATTTGATGCCTGCTCAGGAAGTGGGGTGTGGCTGCTTCTCTCCACCCCTAACACCTCAGCCTTGACCCTTCTTTCTCCAGAAGTGCTGGTGGGAGGTGGGAGGCACTCCCCTTCCCACTGCCTTTTGTCCTTCCCTTGGCTGTTTTTGCCATTTGTGTATTCCATTCTGTCACCAAATATTTATTTATTTATTTAATTTTTTTTTGAGACTCAAAAAGACTCTCACTTTTTTTACCCTCAGTAGGGTGCCATGGCATCACAGCTAACAGCAACCTCAAACTCTTGGGCTTAAGCAATTCTCTTGCCTCAGCCTCCCAAGTAGCTGGGACTACAGTTGCCCACAACTATACCTGGCTATTTTTTTTGGAGATGAGGTCTTTCTCTGGCTCAGGTTGATTGAACTCCTGAGCGCAGTCAGTCCACTTGCCTTGGCCTCCCAGAGTGCTAGGATTATAGGCATGAGCCACCATGCCTGGCACCAAATATTTATTGAATCACTACTATGTGCCATGTATAGTTCTGTACACTGGGGAAGGGCACCCAGTCTGTTTGAGGTGTTTGTCCCCTAAGTGCTTGGGCTCAGCATGGTTGGGGTAGGGAACAGAGATCTAGCTGCCATGCTGTGAAAGCCCAAAGGAGTGGGAGACAGCACAAGTCAAGACTTCGAGGTGGGAGAGACCTGGATGTGGTGGTGACAGAGCAGGCTAGTGTGGCTAGAGTGGGGTGTGGGGTGGCAGAACCCAGGACTTGGGCTGTGGGGAGGAGTCTTATCTTTAGCCCTCAAGAAGAAGGACAAGGGGGAGTGGGAGAGTTGGGGGATTTGGGAGAGGGGTTATGTGGGGGAGTTGGCCAGATTTAGGTGGTGGCCAGGAGATGGAGAAGGGCAAGGAGCAGACCGTATTCTGCTTTGCGGACAGGGTCCCTCTAGTATCTAGAGGCCTTGGGCTGGGAGGAGGAATCCTATCCTTGGGTTGTGTGTTGTTTTAGTTGTGTGTTTTCATTTATTTATTATTATTTTTTGTAGAAACAGAGTCTCCCTTTATTGCCCTAGAGTGCCGTGGTGTCACACAATTCATAGCAACGTCCAACTCCTGGGCTTAGGTGATTCTCTTGCCTCAGCCTCCCAAGTACTGAGTAGTTGGTACTACAGGCGCCTGCCACAACACCTGGCAGCTGTTGTTGTAGTTTGGCCGGGGTCGGGTTTGAACCCGCCACCCTCAGTATATGGGGCCAGTGTCCTACCCACTGAGCCACAGGCGCTGCCCATGTGTTTTCATTTATGTGACATTTTCAAAAAGTTAATATAGGTGTGTTGGAAATCATCAGGATTATTTCTTTCTAACCAAGTAGTGATAGAATTAACATAAGTTCCCATTCCTGTGGCTCAGAGTGAGGCTTGGGATAAGGCTCAAGATGGCCCTTCATTAGAGTTTGCCTTTGTGTAATTACTGCCTGTTATTGAAGCACTGGCCCTGTCCCCAGCTGTGGATGAAGCATATCTCATTGTGTCCCCATGACAACCAAAGGTTATTAAAAAAAATGATCTTTGAGGGCGGTGCCTGTGGCTCAGTGAGTAGAGCACTGGTCCCATATACCAAGGGTGGCAGGTTCAAACCCGGCCCTGTCCAAACTACAACAACAACAAAAAAAAATAGCTGGCCGTTGTGGTGGGCACCTGTAGTCCCAGCTATTTGGGAGGCTGAGGCAAGAGAATCACCTAAGTCCAAGAGCTGGAGGTTGCTGTGAGCTGTGATGCCACAGCACTCTACCAAGGGCAACAGAGTGAGACTCCTTATAGAGACTATCTCTATTAAAAAAAAAAAAAAAAGAAAAGAAAAAAAAGGAAAGAAAAATGATCTTTGAGATACCATAAACTTATGCTTGGCCAGATTGGTATTAAGATCCCATTTTACAGGGCTGGGTACAATGGCTCACACCTGTAATCCTAGCACTCTAGGAGGCCAAGGCTGGTGGATCACCTGAGCTCAGCAGTTCGAGGAGAACAGCCTGAGCCAGAGTGAGACCCTGTTTATAAAAATAGCTAGGCATCATAGACCCAGCTACTCGGGAGGTTGAGTCAGGAAGATTGCTTGAGCCACGAGTTTGAGGTTGCTGTGAGTTATGATGCCACAGTACTCTACCGAGGGCAACAAAGTAAGATTCGGTCTCCCCCTTTCAAAAAAATCCTGTTTTATAGATAAGGAAGCTGAGAGAAGTGGTCCATGCAGCCTGAAAGGGGTAGAGTCAGTATTTGAGTTGACTCAAGGTGTGAATTTGGGCCTCTGTCCTACTGCAGCTCTGTGGAGTGAGCTGGGGTAGGGCATGCGAAGGATGGGCATAGGCAGGGGTCCTAAAACTTTTTAAACAGGGGGCTAGTTCACTATCCCTCAGACCATTGGAGGGCTGGACTATAGTTTAAAAAAAAACAACTACAAACAAATTCCTATGCACACTGCACATATCTTATTTTGAAGTAAAAAAAACAAAATGGGGACAAATACAATCACACCGCCTCATGTGGCCTGTGGGCTGCAGCTTGAGGACCCCTGAGTCCTCCCAGCCAGCCTAGGATGATCTGGCCTATTTTGGGCCCATTAGAGTTATCCTCACTATTCCTCCACCTTTCACTCCCTGTGCTTAATTAGCAGGGGTTCTATAGAGCTTCAGTCCAATATGGCAGCTGCTAGCTATGTGTGGCTATTTAATTAAAATTAAATGGAAGTAAAAATTCAGTTCTACAGTTCATATAGTAACCACATTAACATCCTTATGGAAAGTTCTATGGAATAGTTCTGCTCCAGACATATCTCATCTCCTACACCCACCCACTCACTGTATGACCATGTACATGTGAGTTTTTCTCTTTAGGCCTCAGTTTCCTCATCTGAAGAATGGAGGTAATAATAGCATCCATCTCACAGAATTGCTGTGAAGATTACCATTACTCCATACCTGGTACTTTACTAAATATCGGCCATGGTTGGACCCACCTGTTTGCCCTAGGAATGAGATGGGGACTCAGGCCTCTAGGCACCGCCTAGGAGCTCCTGGTTAGGGAGGCAGACAGATGATAATGTAGAGTGGTGTGTGAGAGGGGGCGCCATTCAGCCAGGCTGAAGGGGTCCTGCCTGGGTGTGGGCCAGTGTGGAAAGCAAAGGCCTGCAGGGGTGGAAGGAGGAATTTGAGAAAGGTGGCTCTACCTTCTCAAAGGAGCAAGGAGCAAAGGAGAGGGAATTGGGAGAGGCTCAGAGTGGTTGGAATCTGGGCTCTCCAGCTGCATCGTAGCTGTCTGGTTGTGGGTATTCACTGAGTCCTTCCTTTCCTTGGTTTTCTCATCTGTCAAATGTGGGTCCTTGTCCCTAAGTGAGGCACGTGGTAGGAATGTCTGGCCAGTGCTCCTGGCTTATTCTGGAGAGGACTCCTGGAGAAGGCTCTGATATAGCCTCTGCTTCACCCAGGACTCCCATCCTGCCCTGGGGGCTTTCATATGCTGCCCCTTCCAGGGCCACCAACAGCCAGCAGTTCCCTATCTCAGCTCTTACAGTGACCCCAAGGTCCTGCCCAACCAGGCTTCCCACTTCCTCTCTCCTGCCTCTCCCCATTTAACTCCTGCCTTGCCTCATGCTCACCACACCCTTGCCCTGCTTGTCCCTTGCCTGGGACGTTTTCCCCCGGGTCTTCAAGTGGCTCACTGTTTCATGAATGTGACCATCTCAGTGAGCCCTTCTCTGACTATCCTGCATAACATGCTTGCTCTCTTCCCATGCACCTCATGCTCCATATGCTGATTTTCTCCATAACATTTGTTGACTTTGGACATACTGTACAATTTGCTTATTTAATTTGCTGCTGCCCTCCCTCCAGGTAAATTCCTCAGTGGCAGGGAGTTCTATTTTGGTTATTTCTGCACTCCTGGTGACCAGAGCAGCACTGACACAGAGTTGGTGCCATATTTGTGGGATTTTTGGTTTCATCTTCGCTTGGCAGAAGTCTGAGCACAGATGCTGTGGTGCTTTTTGCTACCCCCACCTGGAATTAATTAAAGCTCTCAGCCTGGCCCATTGCTGGGAGAAGCTGGAGACATGGGTCTAGGACAGACCCTGTCCCTACCTTGGGGAGCTCCCAGTCCAATAGGAGAGGAGGCTTGGCGCCTGTGGCTTAAGCGGCTAAGGCCCCAGGCACATACACCTGAGCTGGCAGGTTCGAATCCAGCCCGGGCCCACCAAACAACGATGACGGCTGCAACCAAAAAATAGCCGGGGTTGTGGCAGGTGCCTGTAGTCCCAGCTACTTGGGAGGCGGAGGCAGGAGAATCGCTTGAGCCCAAGAGTTGGAGGTTGCTATGAGCTGTGATGCCACAGCACTCTACCCAGGGTGACAGCTTGAGGCTCTGTCTCAAAAAAAAAAATAGGAGAGGAGACATTACCTGATAATGGTCCAACTGTCTGGGCACAATAGAGGTTAGTGCTGCTAGGAGGGGAATGGAAGGCTTCTCTGAGAAATAGAGGATTTGGCAAGTGATGGGTGAACAGTGTGGTAGGCAGAGGGCACACAAGCAAAGGTCCTGCGATGAGAGTCATTAAGGGACCAGGAGAAGGGGAATTGTGTGTGTTGGTGAGCTGTTTGATGAGATGGGGCAGGAATCAAGGCAGCTGGGCCCTGGCAGCCTCCATGAGAGCCTTGGATATGATCCAAGGGCAGCAGGGAGGATGTCCTGAGCAGGGGAGGGATGGACTCAGAGCCATGTTTGGAGGATTCCCCTAGCTGCAGCATGGGACTCTGGGCATGTTTGGAGCTTATGGCCAGGCAGATTAGACTATCCGACATGATTTCTGTGGGTTCTGTGAGGGCCTGGGTGGTGTGAGGGGGAAGGTGTGTTTCAGGGGTGGCAGGGAAGAGAAGGAAATCTGTTCAGGGCTTATTCTTGTCCCAGTTCCTTTTGCAGCCTGCCCACGTCTTCATCCTGCCTCCAGTCCTACCTGCTCCAAGTAGACAGATGGGGCAAGTGAGGGGAGTATGTGGTGTTTAAGAGGAAAAAAAAATCTCTTTAATGCCACCTTCTCGTCAAGGAGGCAGCATAGGTAGAAATTCACATATTCAGAAATACATAAATACATATAGTGTAGGAAGTAAAGTTCCCCGTGTCTTCACCTCCCACCCCAGGAAACAATAATAATAATAGTATTAATAATAATATTTTATATGTATTGAGCAGCTGCTATATCAGGCTCTGTTCCGAGGACTTTATATTGATTAACTCATCTAATCCTCCCAACAGCCTTGGGGTTGTATGCAATTATCTCTAATATACGGATGAGGAAACCGAAGTGAAGAAAGGGAAAGTGACTTGCCCATGGTTCCTCAGCAAGCTGCAGAGCCAGGGTTGAAACTCTGGCATTGGGTGCTGAACTCAGATCTTAGAAGCTAAGTAGAGCTGAGCCTGGTTAGTCATGGGAAACTCTGACATTTGGTTCCTGAGGCCTCCTTGACTCCCACATGGATTCTTCTGCCTCTGTTAGCTCTTTGCCACATTTCCTTCTGATTTTTGTTTGTTTGTTCTATACATGTACATTTAAACACATACCTTCTCAATGCCCTGAAGGCTGAGACATCATGCTTTGGAAGGTCCAGTATTGATCCTATAACTGCTTTTCTGAAAAGAATGTGCTAGATTGAGTTTATACATGGATGGTGAAATATATGTCAATCTTAGTAATGTCAGCGTGTGAGAAAATAGGCATAGCATAGAATTGAGGTGATGTGTGTACACGTTTGTGTTTCAGTAAAGGGGTCGTTCTAAGTTCTGTTGTGCAGCAAGCCTTTGCCCACTGAATGCTGATGGTCTCTGTGGGCACATTGTGTGCCGTGTTATGTTGTGAAGTGGCTAGACTCTCTCTTCCACAGGCCAGGTGCTGTACTCAACCCTTCCCCAAATAGGTCTGTGATGGAAACATTGCAGTTGTCCTCATTGCACAGAGGGGGGAACTGAGGCTCAGGGAAGTTAGAAAGTAGAGGAGCAGGAGGGACCCAAATCCAAGTCTGTCTAACTCTAAGGCCGTCTGGTACAGAGTGGTGGTGGGCTGCCTGGCACCGAATCCCAGCTCTGTACTTCCTGATTGACAGGGGCAGGTCATTTCACTTCCGAGCCTCCGTTTCCTCATTAAAATAGACACAGTAAAAGTGCCTGCTTTAGAGGGTTGCTCTGAGGGTTAAGTTTGTATGTACAGAGCACTAACTATGCCTTGGCATTGCTACATGAGCATTTCTCTTTTTAGTAGAGTTATCATGTTAACCTTTATTATAGTACCAGACTGCTACTGTGGGCATTTCAGTTATTTCCATGTTTCCCTCATTTTAATAATCATATCTCAGAACATTGGTTTTTGGCCGGGCATGGTGGCTCATGCCTGTTATCTGAGGCAGGAGGATCACTTGAGGTCAGGAGTTCAAGACCAGCCTGAGCAAGAATAAGATCCTGTCTCTACTAAAAATAGAAAACAGCTGGGCAGCGCCTGTGGCTCAAGGGAGTAGGGTGCCAGCTCCATATGCCGGAGGTGGCGGGTTCAAACCCAGCTCTGATCAAAAAACTGCAAAAAAAAAAAAAAAAGAAAACATAGCTGGGCATGATGGCATATGTTTGTAGTCCCTGCTACTTGGGAGGCTGAAACAGGAGGATCATTTGAGCCAGGAGTTTGAGGTTGCTGTGATCTATGCTGAGACAAAGGCATTCTAGTTTGGCAACAGAGTGAGACTCTTGTCTCAAAAAAAGAACATTGGTTCTGTCTCTTTTTTTTTTTTTAGACAGAGTCTCACTTTGCCACCCTCTGTTGAGTGCTGTAGTGTCATAGCTCACAGCAACCTCAAACTCTTGAACTCAAGTGATTCTCTTGCCTCAGCCTCCCAAGTAGCTGGGACTACATGCGCCTATCACAAAGCTTGGCTATTTTTAGAAATGAGGTCTCAATTTGGCTCAGGCTTGTTTCGAACCTGTGAGCTCAGGCAATCCACTTACCTCGGCCTCCCAGAGTGCTAGGATTACAGACGTGAGCCTCCACGCCTGGTCTAGAACATTGGTTCTTAACTGGGGGTGGTTTTGCTCTATACCCCATTGCCCCTCCTGTACATTTGGTGATGTTTGAAGATGTTTTTTATTGTGACAACTTGGGGGAGGATGTGCTGTCAGCTTTAGTGTCTATAGAACAGGGATGCTGCTAAACCTCTTACATCCCTGCAATAGGGATCATTGGGTCCTCAATGTCACTGGTGCTGAGGTTGAGAATCCCCACCTTAGAATCTCTGTACCCTAATACCAGCATTTTCTGCAGGAGAAATTCCTCTAAGCGCATGTTCATTTTCCATTTTATCAGTTTCGCCAAAATGGCCTTACATTGGACCAGTTTACAGAGTGGCAAATCAGTAAGTTGTTTCCTCCCACTCTGGCCCCAGGTGCCTTTCCCTCCAAATTCCCACAAGCAGACTGTGCCTGTTGTCTTTGAGTTTATCTTCTGAGCAAGTCTTCTTCTGGGCACTGTGCTAGGAAGGAGCCCACACCCACTGTCTCCAGCTCTAGAAGACATAGATCCCCGCCTCCCCACTTGCCACCCTTACGCCATCTGTGCTGCTTGGCATCGAAACCAGGTCAGTGAGAGGGGGCGAGAGAAAAAGGACTTAGCAAGTGGCAAGGAAAGGAATTCAGCTTATTTTGGGCCTGCTTTGGGCACAGGGCTTCACTTTATACAAATTCATTTGCCAGATAACTTAGTAAGTGCCTGCTGTGTGTGACGATCTCAGGATCCAGCTGTGACCAAGAGAGCCAAGAGTCCCTGTCTGTACTGTGCTGACATTCAAGGGGGAGAGGTGGATAATAAACTGATAGACAAGCGAATATGTATAATAATGTTGGTGATGATTAGTGCCTAAGAAGAAAGATAAAGGGCATGGGGAGGTAGAATAGGTGTATTTTGGGGATGTTAGGAAAGCTTCTCAAGGTGACGTGTGACCAGAGACTGAAGAAAGTCAGGCAGGGCTGAGGGAGTAGCATGTGCAAAGGCCCTGGTCCTGGTGCCTGTCTAGGGAGTTACCCGAGGCAGGCATCCCTGAAAGGGAGTATCTTTGGAAAAGCAAGGGGTGGGGGATTAATGTGGGCCTTCCAGGGGCTTGGGTCTCCTCTAAGTACTTGGGCTTTTATTCCAGGTGAGGGACCTGGGAGGGTTTGAGCAGAGTAGGAATGGGCTTTCACTCAGGTGGCCACAGGATCCCAGACTAGAGAGAGGGGCATGGACAGAATGCTAGAATTCATGTAGACCTCACAACCCCCTCAGGTGGCAGGAACCACTGTGAGGCTCATTTTATAGATGAGCAAACTGGCTTTGAAGGACACATCCCCTTCCCAAGGCTGCCCAGCTGGAACAAGGTGGTTATCTGAGGACCTCTCTCTGCTCCCCTCTACCTTCAATGACCAGTTCATATAAATCATCTCTGATGGATCTGACAACAGCCCTGGGAGATGAAGTTTCTGAGGGGGGCCTTCTGTTTAGAAACCATTGAGATGTAAGACCCTTGAGCCAGATAGACGGAGATAAAAATGTTTTAAGATAAATTTAAAGTAATTTATTATAGAGTGTTTGAGACATAAAGATAGCATTAGTCAATGATATCCTTGTATGGAGCAACTATTTTACAAAAACAAAACCTCACCAGTGCAATTAGAATCTCCTTAGAGAACCTTCTTCAGTTACCTCCTCTTCCTAGCTCAGAGCTGACCGTGGAGTGCGGGGATTTTCATTTCCATTCAGCTTTCTTCCTTGGTGAGTTAAACATACTCCTCAGAACCCCAGCCTCAGCCCAGGCTGTAAGCTGGACACATGCTACCATATTCCCTCCTGGGTACAGGTCCCTCCTCCAGTGGGGTCATTGTACAGTTGGGAATACAGAGCCTGAGAGTTGATCAGATCTTCTGGACTCTGGATTCTTCCTATTTATTTACTATTGATGACCAAGCCTTCTTGAGAGGAAAATTGAGGAAGGCCAGCCTTCCTAAGAAGTGGGGAAAGCTCTGTTTTGGGAGCCAGGAGGCTTAATTTTAGCTCCACTGTGTCATCTGGACTTCCAAACTAAGGTTTCTTTTGTCATAAAATACAGAAAAATACATTAAACACAGTATAACTGTACAGCCAAAACGTCAGCTCCCAGGATTCTTCCCCACTGGCTGTCACTACTAAGTGTAACCACTCTCTTGCCTTTGGGATATTCATTTTCCATGATTTTCTGCATAGTTTTACAATGAGAAAGGCAAATAGCCTGTGTTGAACTTAGCTGGGAGTGGACTCATCCTGAATGTATTGTCTGGCTTCTTCCATTCAGTATAATGTTTTTACACTTCGTTCCCATTGTCTGACTTAACAGGTCAGTCCTTTTAATTGCCAAGTGACGGTCTTTTATATGAATTAACCTAATATGTGTATCTGTTCCCTTGTGGGTAGACTCCTGATCTGTTACCAGTTTGGGAGTTTGTGAATATTGCTGCTGTGAATATTCTAGCACATGTCTTTTGGTAAATATAGTAATTTCTGTTTAGGGGACTATGGAATTACTGGGTCATGGTATAGGCATATATATTGTGCTTTAATTCTTATGGCCAGTTTTCCACTGGTTGAACCATTTTGCACTTTTATCATTAGGGAATAAGAGTTCTGATGCCTTGATGTCCTTGTCAACGCTTGGTGGTGTTAGCTTTCAAAATTTTAGCCATGCCCTGGTAGTTGATTTTAATTTTCTTTTCCCCATAATGAGATTTCTTGTGTTTCCTGGTTGTTTGGGTGTCCTCTGCCAGGAGGTGCCCTTTCTCTTTTCCCCTTGCCTCCCAGGTGGCTGGCCTCTAGTCAGCAGCTGCAGCTCTGGCTCTGGCCTTCAGGAGATTTAGGCCTGGACACCTCAGGAAGCTGTGTGTGGAGATGGGACCATGCAGGGACTCCCTACCATGGGTGTTGCCTTCAGGGCAACTGCTGACTGGGTTCTAGAGGCGGGTATCTTGTACTCCTACCTGGGTGTCCTCCGTCGTCGGCAGCTCCCCAATGAGCAGGCCATCCTCTTGGCTGCAGTGCTAGTATTTCATCATCGTGGGACTGCGTCAGGGACACCTCAGCTGAGGCACCGCCTGCAGTGGGAGGACGGGGCAGGATCCAGGCGGGACACAGGGGATCTCCCAGTTCTTCCCCCTGCTCCCGTCCAAGCCGCTGCTGACCTCTTAGTTGCTGGAATGAGAATTTAAAAAGCGGTTTTGCTGTTCTTAGCAGTGGCCAGGGCCCCACCGCTTCTTGGCTGGGAGACCCAAGGTAAATGACTTTTCTTCTCTGAGCTTCTGTCCTCACCTAGGCATGGTCACAGACCCTTTGGTGGGGTGGTGGGGAGCATTCAGGAGAAACTCCACAAGAGCACTGGCACCCTGCCCAAGGCCACCCAGCTGGCAGTGGCTCTCGGACTCTGAAACCCTGACCACTTTGGGACACACCTGACTGCCTTTGCTATTCTTTTTAATAATGGCAGCATGTGTTTGGGTGTTTACTGGGAGCCAGGCAGTGGGTTAAGCCCTCTATCCACAGTGGGTGCTTCAATGGTACCATTAGCCCTGGTGCTGCTGAGTCACAGGGGCTGAGAGGTGATGCTGCCGGCCAGTGATGGCAGGGGAGAGCTGAGATTGCTCTTTTCCTTTTACATCTCCCCTCCCTTTGGACTTGGAGTTCTCCATCCCAGCCCTTTGGATGTATTCTGAACTGAGCTGCACTGGGGGAGAGTATCATGTTGGGGGAGAAACGGCTTCCCTAACTCCCAGTCACAGCCTGGAAAGCCACGAGTGTTTTCCCCTGCCCACCTCTCCCCAGGTTCCCTCTCACAAAACTCCTTCTTCCTCAGGGTCTTTGAATTTTCTGTTCCCCTGATGACAGTGCTTTTCCTTACCTGTCTGCAAAGCTTTTTCCCTCAATTAATTCAGGTATTTGTCCACATGTGCCCCACATGTGGCTAACACGACACCCCATCTCTACAGTTCCCTCTACTTTGCTTTTCTTCTCCTTGACTCTCTGCCACCTGCCATCATTACGAGTATCTCTTTGCCGTTCTGCCTCAACTGCTAGATTGTGAGCTTCCTAAAGCCAGGGGCTGTGTTTTAGTGACACTGTCACTAGCATTGGTTGGAGCTTGACATGCACCCAAAAAGGTTGACTGATGGCATAAATAGAGTCCGGAAATATTTCTGTGACCATTGTTGGTCCTGGAGTAGGGGTCTGTTTGGTGCTGGTTTCATTCATCGTGTGCTCAGTAGATACATGGTTCTGTGCCGGTCCTCTGAGTTAGGATTTGTAGGTGCGAGGGGGAGGGCTGCCCAGGACGGTGAACAGAGAGTGAGCGCTCAGTATAGCCTCTGAGGCTGGGAAGGCTCCTGGAGGAGGCACTGGTTCAGCTGAGACCTCCAGGAAGAGGGAGAAGAATGCGCAGCAGGTACAGGGGATGGAGGCCAAAGGGAAGGGCTTAGGCAACAGAGGCGTGACACAGAGTGGGGTTGGGGAGAGGTGGTAAGGTGCAGTAGTCAATGTCATGGTTGTTAGCTTTGACTGAGGACTCTCTAAGTTTACCTCCTGGCTCCTGTAAGGCCTCCTCAGCAGTGAAAAGGACTTTGTTGTGTTCTGAGTGTGCTGGGGGAGCCACGGAAGGGTTTTGAGGGAAGGTTGGATTTAGATGAAATATGGGGGTCGAAGAGCAGAGGCTGGGAGCCTAGGGTTGGAGCATGGGGCGTGGGAGAGGTGCAGGAGCCCTCAGGCTGTGGGGACCCTTTGGTGGGATGGCGGGGAGCATTCAGGAGAAACTCCATGGGAGCACTGGCACACTGCCCAAGGCCACCAAGCTGGCAATGGCTGGGTGAGTGAGCAGAAGGCAGCAAAGAGGAGGGCAGCAGGGCCTGGGTCCTGACAGGTCTTGGATGCCAAGCTGAGGAGTTTGGCTGTTTGTTGGGACAGTAGAGAGCCACAGAAGGATTTTGAGCAGGGGAGAGATAGGGCCAGATTTGAAGGTCTAACTGGTGAAAGGGGAATGGTGAGGGGGGTAAGAGTGGAAGATAAGGAAGAGGGTGGGGCAAGAGGAGCGGATGGGGAGAGATAGTCACGTTAGAGGGTGACACAGTGATGGTGGAGTTTTGAGGATCATTGGTCTGGCCATCTTGTATATTCAGGATGTGGGGTATGGGTCACGCCTGCTGGCAGAGGGTCCCGTATTGCTGCCTACAGCCCCCCATGGCTGTCTCTGGAGTCTAGGTTGTGATTTCTCCCCCTCCTTCTCCCCCTCCTGTTTACTTCCCCATCACTGTCCATCTTGTCTTTCCTCCCGTTTCCTCCCACTTACCTCCCTTCCTTCTGCCTGGGGCCTGGGCAGCGTGCCACTGTCACATGCCAGGCAGTAGTGTGTCCAGCCCTCCAGCTCCCCTGGGGCACGAGAGAAAGCTGATGCCCATAGTGTCCTTAGCACCAGCTGCCACTTCTCTGGGGGCCACCATAGCAGCTCCTGACCTGCTGTCCGCAAATAACCCCAGGGCTGGGAAAGGCAAAAGGCGCCTTGAGCTGCATGGCCTCTGGCCAGGCCGCAGGCTCAGGTAAGAGCCCAGCTGGCAGCTGCCTCTCAGCCTCCTCCCTTTTGCTCTGGGAACCTGAGACAAAGCAGTGGCCTCGGCGTCTGTCAGTCTGTCAGCTGTTGGTCCCTGAAGACAGAAGTGGAGGTCTTGGAGAAGGGACCAGGGCCTTAGCAGAGCCCCCAGGACTGGCTCCAGGCCCCAGCCAAGTGCATATGCAGTAGGTTGCTTTCTTGTTCAAGACCCTGGAGTATAAGACTTCTCTGTCCTCAGTCACTTGGTGGGGGCAAGGCTGGGGGAATGACATGGTTGTCATGGTAGGGGCATTATTTAGTTTGCTGCAGGTGGCAGGTTGGTGGCTCCCTGGTTTGGAAAGTAGGGAGAGAGAGAGTTCATTGTTGTTGAGAAGGCAGGTAGATACTGGTGGCTTGGAGCATGCCCTTGGGTGCCCAGGGCTGTCAGATTCATCCTGGGTTACCTCAACACTGGACTGTGACACGGGGGGCAGGGCTGCAGCTACTTTGGTGCCTTTCCAGTCTGGAGTGAATGTGGGTGGGTGGAAGGGCAACCTCTGTCCTTCATGGGTGTCCTGAGTGCAGGGCCTGGCCTGGTGCATAGCCCAGGGAGTTCTGCCTCCCCCATATTGGGGTCCCTGAAGGTAGGACTCTCCAGCCCTGTGCAGAGCAGGCAGAACAGCCAGGGGCCCTCAGAACCTGGATGTGCAATCCCTCCCCACTCTGACCAGCAATCTTTTGTCTTGCAGATTGTGCTCTGTCCACGGTGTCTCCTGCATGTCCTGCTGCTCTGAACTGTCCCAAGCTAGGTGACAGCGTGTCACGCTGCCACCATGAATGAAGTGTCTGTCATCAAAGAAGGCTGGCTCCACAAACGTGGTAAGGGGCTGCTTTTGGCCACCAGATTGTATGTTTCATCCTCCCTCCCTGGCTGTCCCCTGGCAGCTGGTGTCCTGAGAAGCAGAGGTGCAAGGCTTTTACCAGCCGGAGGAACCAACATTCCACAACCCCCAGGCCAGTAATCCTTACACACCCATTTCATAGAATCCTGCAGCAGTAGCCTGGGCAGGGGACCTGAGGTTTTCCCAAGCAGAGTTTCCAGGCCAGCTGGACCCCTTGAATGAGCCATAGCCAGGCCTGAACTCTGCCTCCGTGTTAGCATTCTCATTCGAACCGAGGCTCAGAGAGGGGAAGCCACTTACCTAAAGTAGCAGCACAGGGAGGCTGTATTCAACATTTATTGAGTGTGGTGTGCCAGGTCATCCCAGCTCTGATATACAGTGGTGTCCTAATGGAGTTCACGTTCCGGTGAGGAGAGGTGAACAACAAATAACTGTTAAGATTTGGTGGTGTGGGAGCCACTTGTGTTGGGTCTTAGGCCATGAAAAGAGCCTTGGTTTTAACTTTCCAGGCCATAGTGAACACCTGGATGTTTGAGTTGAGCCAAGTGAAGTGATGGACAGGGAGGGGACCAAGAGACTAAACCCTTAGACCCCAGGGCTGACTGTCCCCAGACAGCTGCTGTAGGACACTGGGAAAGGATGAGGCACGAGGCACGTGGGAAGCCATCATAAACAGGGAGGGCAGAGAGAGCTTTGCTGAGAAGGGGGCATCTGATTAAAGACCTGAAGGAAACAAGGGAATGAGCCTCATGGTTAGCTGGGGCAAGAGCACGTGGCAGAGGGGACAGTCAGTGTGTCCTGAGAGGGAATAAGCAGGCCCATTTGAAGAGGTATAGGAGACTAAAACCAGGCTGGTCCAGTAGAGATCAGGGCACAGGCCCATCATCTGTCCCACCCATAGACACAGACTAGTGATGAGGGATGGAGGCCATACCCCAGGACTAGGCCTCTCCATCAAACTGAGCAGAGGGGACCTTTTCCTGCTATCCTTTTCAGTCAGGGATTGTATTCAGGGCACCTCAGCTTGGCCCCCAGACTGAGCCCTGAGCTGGAGCTGTTGAGTGATGAACTTTTGGAATCTTGACAGATGTCAAGGTTCTTACCCTGCCTCTGTGCTTCCTTTGGTGCGGCTGTGAGCAAGCTGTGTCACCTCACTGAACCTTGGCCTCACATCTCTAAAACAGCCTAACAATTCAGACCTCTGGTGTTGTCAGCTACCTGAGGGCAGGGATTTCTATGTGGCTTCTTCGCTGTGGTATCCCTAGCGTATCAAAAAGTGATTGGCATATAGTAGTTGCTCAGTAAATTATTGTTACATGAATGATTGGGGTCATGTGTGCACATGTGTTTAGGTTTGTCAGGGTCATGGCCACCTGTCCCTCAGCATGAGTTAGCTGAGTCTGTAACTCACTAGGCTGTGGTTCAAGGCTCCTTGGGGGTGGAGGGTGGATGTAGAACTGTGGGAGGTGTAGGAGTTTCTTCGTGCTCAATGGCATTAAATGGGTCTTGGCCCCTCTTTGGACATCATTGTCTCCATTCATGCTACAAGGGGCCAGATGAGCTGGACACAGGACTTCTTCTGTCTGCTGGGGTGACCTGGTAGGACACATCTGCCTGGGGTTTGTACGTGTGTGTGTGTGTGTGTGTGTGTGCACAAGTGCACTCCTGGGCCTTCCCATTATGTGTCAGGAGTGGCTGGCAGAGATGGGCAAAGGCAAGGTGGGCTCTGCTGACTGCCATTGTTTAGGTATCTGCTGGTATAATAAAATACCTGAAACTGGGTAATTTGCAATGAATAGAAATTTAGTTGAGGCCTTTTTACCACGGCAAATGGGCCCATTGCTGTCTATGGCAAATGTGTCTAGCTCTGTGAACCTGTATCTTGATCTTACGCTGTAAACCTTTTTCTTCCCACATTGGATAAGCTTTGTTTCATGCTTAAGGGAAAAAAAGAAATTTATTTCTCCCTGTTGTAAAAAGGGAGTAAAAAATCAAGGGACCAGCATCTGATGAGGTCCTTCTTGCTGTATCATCCCATGGTGGAAGGCAAGAGAAGGCAAGAAGTGACTGAACTTGGCCTTTTATAAGGAACTCTCTCCTGTAATAACAGCATCAATCCATCCATGAGAGTGGGGCCTCCATGACCCAAACATCTCTCATTAGACCCCACCTCCTAGCACTATTGCATTGGGGATCAAGTTTTCAACACTTTCAACACTTTCATCTACTTCTGGGGACACATTAAACCCATAGCACCCCCTTTCTTGAAGCATCTGACAACCACCAGTTTATTCTTCATGTATTTACCTACTCTTGTACGTGCCATATAAATGGAATCATATAATATGTGGCCTTTTGTGACTGGCTTCTTTTACTTATAGCATGTTTTTTAAGGTTCATCTGTGTTTAGCATGTTAGCAGTACTTCATTTCTTCTTCTGTTTTATCTACTGAAACGCATTTATTATACTCAAAAGAGTAATAACCAAAGTTGTATGTGTGTAACAAACATAACATTCTATTTCTTTCTTTTTTTTTTTTTTTTTGCAGTAGAGTCTCACTCTGTCGCCCTGGGTAGAATGCTGTGGCATCAGCTCACAGCAACCTAAAACTCTTGAGCTTAAGCAATTCTCTTGCCTCAGCCTCCCAAGTAGCTGGGACTACAGGTGCATGCCACAACATCTGGCTATCTTTTGTTGCAGTTGTCAATGTTTAGCAGGCCCGGGCTGGGCTCGAACCTGCCAGCCCTGGTGTATGTGGCCGGCGCCCTAACCACTGAGCTATGGGTGCCAAGCCAACATTCCATTTCTTTTTCCCCAAACAGTTCTGTGAAATCAAAATCCAAACATGAAAGGGGTTTTGACTTTTCCTTATATTTCTTCACTGTGCCTAATATTTTACTTACTTGCTCATTTATTTTATTTATTTTTTAATTATTTTTATTAAATCATAACTATACATTGATGCATTTATGAGGTTCAGTGTACTGATTCGATATAGAATATGAAATGCTTACATTGAAATGATTAACACTTCCATCACCTCGCTTACTTATTTGTTGTGGTAAGACAATTATACTCTTTTCTTAATAGTTTTGGAATGTACCACTTCATCATGCACATTAGGTGAGGTCCCCCCAAATACCCTCCCTCCTCCTGCCTCCACCTCTCCTCCCCTCTCTGTCCTCTTCCCTTCTACTTTCTGGACTGTAGTTACGTTTTACTGTTCGTATGAATGTGTAGGTGATTATATATTGATTTCATAGTAGTATTGAACACATTGGATACTTTTTCCCTATTCTTTTTGGCGTCACAGCTCACAACAACCTCAAACTCTTGGGCTTAAGTGATTCTCTTGCCTCAAACTCCCAAGTAGCTGGGATTCCATGCGCCCCCCACAATGCCCGCCTATTTTTGGTTTTGGTTGTAGTTGTCGTCATCGTTTAGCTAGCCTGGGCTGGGTTTGAACCCGTCAGCCTCGGTGTATGTGGCTGGCACTGTAACCACTGTGCTATGGGTGCCAAACCTTTTTTTTTTTTTTTCCCCATTCTTGAGATACTTCACCTCCTGCTGCAGCCTACAGCTGGGACTACAGGTGCATACCACCATGCCTTGCCTAATTTTTTATTTTTTTGTAGAGGCAAGTCTTATTCTGTTGTCTGAGCTGGTCTCAAACTGCTGGGCTCAAGTGATTCTCTTACCTGAGCCTCCCAAAGCACTAGGTTTACAGGTGTGATTGCACTTGGCTAAACTCTAGTCTTTTGCATGTTGATATTCAGGTGTCCCAGGACCATTTGTTGAAGAGACTGTTTTTTCGCTCATTGAATGATCTTGGCACCATTGTTGAAAATCAACTGGACCATACATTTTTGGTTTTATTTTTTGACTCTGAATTTTACCCCATTTGTCTATGTGTGTATCCTTACATGACACTGTTTTGATTTTTTTTTTTTTTTTTAAGAGACACAGACTCACTTTGTTGCCCTTGGTAGAGTGCTGTGACGTCATAGCTCACAGCAACTTCCAACTTCTGGGCTTAGGCAATTCTCTTGCCTTAGCCTCCCAAGTAGCTAGGCCTACAGGTGCCCGCTACAACACCCGGCTATGTTTGCATTTTGGCTGGGGCTGGGTTCAAACCTGCCTCCCTTAGTTTATGGGCCCGGTGCTGTACCCAGTGAACCACACGTGCCGCCTTTTGGTGTTGTTGTTGTTGTTGTTGTTATTTGTTTTTTTGAGATAGAGTCTCATTATGTCACCGTAGCTAGAGTGCCATGGCATCACAGCTCACAGCAATCTCAAACTCTTGGGCTTAAGTGATTCTCTTGCCTCAGCTTCCTGAGTAGCTGTGACTACAGGCACCCACCACAATGCCAGCCAGCTTTTTTTTGTTGTTGTTGTAGTTGTCATTGTTTAGCAGGCCCCAGGCGGGTTTGAACCTACCAACCCTGGTATATGTGGTTGGCACTCTAACCACTGATCTATGGGCACCAAGCCTGATAACTGTAGCTTTGTGATAAGTTCTGATATCAGAAAGTGTGAGTTTTTAACTTTATTCTTTTTCAATATTGTTTTGGTTATTTGGGGCCCTTAGTAATTCCATGTGACTTTGAGGATTAGCTTATCTATTTCTGAATAAAAGGTTGCTGAAGTTTTGATAGGGATTGCATTAAATCACCATCTTAACAACATTAAGTCTTCCAATCCATAAACATATGGTGGGTTTTTCTTTTTGAGACAGAGTCTCAAGCTGTCACCCTGGGTAGAGTGCTGTGGCGTCACAGCTCACAGCAACCTCAAACTCTTGGGCTTGGGCTTAAGTGATCCTCTTACCTCAGGCTCCCAAGTAGCTGGGACTACAGGAGCCCGCCACAACGCCTGGATAATTATTGGATATAGTTGTTGTTGTTTGGCGGGCCGGGGCTGGATTCAAACCCACCAGCCTTGGTGTATGTGGCTGGTGCCCTAGCTGCTTGAGCTACAGATGCTGAGCCAACATATGGTATTTTTGTATTTATTTAGGTCTTTAATTTCTTTCTTTCTTTTTTTTTTTTGAGACAAGAGAGTCACTATGTCACCCTCGGTAGAGTGACATCACAGCTCACAGCAACTTCAAACTCTTGGGCTTAAGCAATTCTCTTGCCACAGCCTCCTGAGTAGCTGGGACTACAGGCACCTGCCACAACACCCGGCTAATTTTTTGTGGCAATTGTCATGGTTGTTTAGCTGGTCCGGGCTGGGTTTGAACCCACCAGCCTCAATGTACCCACTGAGCTATGGCCACCACCCTAGGTCTTTAATTTCTTTCATCAATTTTTGTAATATATAGGCTTTTCACCTCCTTGGTTAAATTTATTCCTACATACTTTGTTCTTTTGGAGGCTATTATAAATGGAATTTTTTTTTTCATTTCCTTTTTGAATTGTTTATTGCTGATGTATAGAAGAACAACTGATTTTTGTGTATTGATCTTCTTAAATTTATTACCTCTAGTAATTACCGTATATACCAAGTATAAGCCGAGTTTTTTCAGCACAAAATTTGTGCTGAGTTCGGGTTTTTCGGCACAAATTTTGTGCTGGAAAAACTTGGCTTATGCTCGAGTATATACGGTACTTTGTGGATTTAGCAATTCTTTGTGATTTTCCAAATAAGAAATTCTATATATAGAAATTGTGATTTTTTTCAAAGTTTCTAAAGAGTTTTCTAAATTTCTATCGAGTTTTCTAAATTCTTTGATTTTCTGAATATAGGATCATGTTATTTGCAAATAGAGGTAATTTTACTTCTTTTTAATTAGGATGCTTTCTCATTGTTGATTCACAATGGAGAAAAGGGCATTTTTTATCTTAGGGGGATGCTTTTGGTCTTTTACCATTAAGTGTGATCTTAGCAAGTTTTTATAGATGCCCTATATTATTTTGAGAAAAAAAAAATCTATTCTTAGTTTGATGGGTGTTTTTATCATGAAAGAGCATTGGATTTTGTTAAATGTTCTTTCTGCATCGTTGAGATGATCATGTTGGTTTTTCTTTGTTCTATTTTTGTGTGCTGCATTGAATGATTTTCATATATTGAACCACTCTTGTATTCCTGGCATAATTTTCACCTGGTTATGGCATGTAATCCTTTCAATATGCTGTGAATTTGAGGGGTTGCTAGTTTTTGAACCTATTATAAAAGGAATCTTTAGTACCAAATTTGAAAACATTTAATAAGACAAAACCTATAAGATGATTAAGATAGTGCCTGGCACAAAGTACATTGTAGTATCATCATGATCATCTTCATTATTAATTTATCAATATCCCCTTAGGGGGATATTCCCACAGAGAGGGGAAGTGATATTATTAGAGTGTGTATTTCCCACATGACAAAAACAGCTTTAGAGCCCACCTGCCCTGCCGTTCTGCATTTGAGTCAAGGACCTGGCTTATTCTTTGCTAGTACACTGGGCTAATGATAAAGAGCATTTATTGAGTGTCTGTGATATGCTAGGCCCTAAGCTCATGGTTGCCATCTCTCTTTTTTCTTTTTCTTTTTGAGGCAAAGTCTCACTCTGTCGTGCTGGTTAAAGTGCTGTGGTGTCATAGCTCACAGCAACCTCAAACTCTTGGGCTCAAGTGATCCTTCTGCCTCAGCCTCCCAAGTAGCTGGGACTATAGGCACCCACTACAGTCCCTGGCTAGTTTTTTTTTTTTTTTTTTTTCAGTAGAGACGGGGTCTCGCTCTTGCTCAGGCTGGTCCCATACTCCTGAGCTCAAGTGATCCTCCCACTTCGGACTCCCACAGTGTTAGGACTGCAGGCATGAGCCACTGTGCCCAGCAGCCATCTCTTTTTTTAACAGACTTACTGAGATATAATTCACATACCATGCAATTTAGCCATTTAAAATATATAATCCAAAGGCTTTTAGGGTATTCAGAGTTGCGCGACCATCACCACAGTCAATTTAAGGACATTTTTACTACCCTAAAAAAGAAACCCATCCCTCTTGGCCATCATCCTCCTATCTCTGACCCTCTTCCCGGCAACCACTAATCTGCTTTTCATCTCTATAGATTTGCCTGTTCTGGACATTTTGTATAAATTAAGTCATATGTTGTTGTTCTTTATGAATGGCTTCTTTCACTTAGCATAAGTTATGGTGCATCCACACTGTAGTCTGTGTCCGTACTTCATCTCTTATGTGACTGATCAGTATCCATTGCATGGATATGCGATGCTTTGTTTATTCATCCACTCAAATGATGGACATTTGAGTTGTTTTCACTTTATGGCTATTATGAATAATGCTATGGACATTTGTGTATAGGTTTTTTTTTTTTAATTTTTATTTTTTTAGAGACAGAATCTCACTTTATCATTCTCAGTAGAGTGCTATGATGTCACAGCTCACAGCAACCTCAGCTCTTGGGCTTAGGTGATTCTCCTGCCTCAGCCTCCAGAGTAGCTGGGACTATAGGCACCTGCTACAATGCCTGGCTATTTTTTGTTGCAGTTTGGCCTGGGCCAGGTTTGAACCTGCCACCCTCGGTATAGGGGCCGGCACTCTATTCACTGAGCCACAGGCACTGCCCTTGTGTATAGGTTTTTGTGTGGACAAGTGTTTCATCATTTCTTTTTTAATCCTTAACAGCTGTCTGAGGAGTGTTGTGTGTGTGTGTAGAGCTCTTGGTTATTACGGTCAGAACAATTAGAAGGGGTCAAGGGGTCCTTAGAGGGTATGGCAGCAGCTCTATCCTGCCTGCCACAAAATTGTTTTGACATTTGATCCACCTGCATGGCTGTATTGGTGAATATCAGCCCATGGGATTTGGCCTTACAGGGCCACATGGCATGTGTACTTGGAAGACTGGGCCTCCCCTGGGACTAGGCCACGAGTTGGCAAGGATGGTTCCATGCTGGCCACATGCTGGGGCAGCTGGTGCCCTGGAGCACTCTTGCGGGCCGTCTTTCTGCCAGTAATGACCTGTGGATCACTGGGCTCAGCCCAGGACTCCAGCCTGCGTCAACAGGGGCCACCTCAAGGGCTCTTCTGGGATTGGCATTCTTGTCCACCCTCCTCCCACTCTGCTGCCCCTTGTGAGTCACTATCTGACTGGGCTGCCTGCCCGCCGCCTGCCTAGGACACCACTCAACCTTGTCCTGACCTCTCTCCCTCCCCTCCTGTTTCGTTTCAGGTGAATACATTAAGACATGGAGGCCCCGATACTTCCTGCTGAAGAGTGATGGCTCCTTCATTGGGTATAAGGAAAGGCCTGAGGCCCCTGACCAGACCTTACCCCCCTTAAACAACTTCTCTGTAGCAGGTATGTCTTAGGGTGAACGTACCAGTGTTCTAGAGCTCAGAGAATGGCTGTCAGATCTTAGGGGCACATGGGATTCAGTTATTCTTGAGTTCTAGGCCTGTTGGCTCTCTTCTGCCCTTCTCTTGCTCTCCTTCTGTGTTTTTTTTGTTTTTTTTTTTTGAGACAAGAATCTCGTTTTGTCACTTTCAGTAGTATGCTGTGGTATGACAGTTTACAGCAACCTCAAACTCTTGGGCTTAAAGTGATTCTTTTGCCTCAGCCTCCCTAGTAGCTGGGGACTACAGGAGCCCACCACAATGCCCGGCTGTTGTTTTTTGTTTTTGTTTTTGTTGTTTAGCAGGCCCAGGCTGGATTTGAAACCAAAAGCCCTGATGCATGTGGCCAGCACCCTAACCACTGAGCTACGGGTGCCAAGCCTCTCCCTTTGTGTTAGCGGAGCCAGGCAGAGCTGTCTTGGTGGGAAATGGAGAGTGGGAGGGAGGGGGAAGCCAGGGCACTTCCCCATAGGCTCTGTGGTTCTAGCTTGTGCTAAGTGCCTCCTGTCCTTTATTCTAATAACAGCTTCCTTCCTCTGTCCTAGAGGTGTTATGGCTTCAGGGGGTATCAGGTCTAGCCTCATGTGTTCTGTTCCCTCCATGGAACCTGAAGTGATGCCCTCCAGCTGGACCTTAATCAATGAGAAGTTCACAAGCCCAAAGACTTTGCAATAACACAGTATGCACCCATCCCTCTGCTGCCTTCCTTCCCTGCAGACCTGGTCAGCCCCTGTGTCCTTGTTCCTTCTGCTGAGAACATTTCAGAGGTACCCCCATCTCCAGTGCCTTAGCCTAGACCATTGTCCTCTCCCCTTGCTGCTCTAGATTCCAGCCTGTTCCGCTCTGCTCCATAGAAAGTGCTTTTCAGGTGGTTCTTTTGTGTGACCCCAGCACATCTGTTACCAAACCCCACTTCTCAACCTGGGCTGCCAGCCTGTTCCTAGCAGCTCCTTGGATGTTTGTCCCAGGGTATCCTCCAGGTCCTTCACACCTGCCTAGTCCCAAACTGACCTTCAGGTCTCTCCTCTCCTCCCCTAACCTTCTATTTCCTGTCTCCATCTCAGGGGCATCCCTATCAAAACCCCAGTCCTCGGGCCAGAGGCCTGGGCCTTGTCCCAGATGCCCTGCCCACTGCTGTGGCCTGTTTACCTGCCTATCCTCCCCTCCAAGTGGCCTCACTTTGATGTAGCGCCATTCTTCCCCGCTCTTTGCATCCTGCCTCCCTGTACCCCTGGCTTCTAGTCTCACCCTCTGCATAGTAGCCAGAGGGATAGTTCTCAATTTGTTTGTGTCCCTTCTCTATTTAAAAGTCTTCCAAGGCTCCCTGCTGCCGTAAAGACGAAGTCCAGAACTCTCAAGGTGGCTTCCAAAGCCCTGCCTGGCTGGCCTTAGCCCACCTCTCCAGGCTTGTTTCTCGCTTCTTTGTTCCTTGCACTTGGAGCAGAATTGTCCATCCCCTGAGTATGTTGGGCGCCATCTTCCCTCTGGACTTCTTTACTTGATGTACCCTGTGTCTTAAGTTCCATTTTCGTTCATGGCTTAGTTCAGAGATGCTCCTTCCTCTGAGAAGTCCTTCCTGACTCCCATGTGCTGGGTTAGATGTCACCTCTGAGTTTTTACACACCTCTGGGCCTCCCCCCATCACAGCCCTGACTACTGAGTCATCACTACCTGGTGGTCTTGCCTTTCCTCCCTACATATTGGACCTTGAGCCCTGTGAGGACAGGTCAGGGTTGTCTCAAGTCACTAGAGTGCCTCAACACAGCTTGGGGCTGGGCACAAGGAGGTGGCTTTGGGAATGTGGGCTGCACTAGGCAGTGGTGTCCCCTCAATCCCATACCTCAATCCCATACTCTTCCTCTGCCTACAGAATGCCAGCTCATGAAGACCGAGAGGCCTCGGCCCAATACCTTTGTCATACGCTGCCTGCAGTGGACCACAGTCATCGAGAGGACCTTCCATGTAGACTCTCCAGATGAAAGGTGGGTCCAGGCCTCCAGAAGGCTGCCATTTGAGAATGACCAAGCCTGGTGTGAGCAGAAGAGGTAGAGATGGACAGATTTCCTCTGTGACCCTACATAGGCATTTTCCGTCTGCAGGGCTTCTGTGTGGAGGTCTCCTCAGCTGCAGCTGAGAAGAGCTGGGATTGTTAGTCTGAAGACCCCACTCTTGGAGCAGCACCTGTTGCTTAATGGGTAGGGCACTGGCACAGCGTACTGAAGGTGGCAGGTTCAAATCCGGCCCTGGCCAAACTGCAACAAAAAAATAGCCAGGTGTTGGCTTGGCGTTTGTGGCTTATACACCTGAACCACGTACACCTGAGCTGGTGGGTTTGAATCCAGCCTGGGCCCACTAAACAACAATGACGGCTGCAACCAAAAAATAGCTGGGCATTGTGGCAGGCACCTGCAGTCCCAGCTGCTTGGGAGGTGGAGGCAGGAGAATAGCTTGAGCCCAGGAGTTGGAGGTTGCTGTGAGCTGTGTGACACCACTGCACTCTACCGAGGGCAATAAAGTTAGACTGTCTGTACAAAAAAAAAAAAAAAAAAAGACCCCACTCTGTGTCCTTGAACTGGAGGACCCAGGGGAATCGTGGGCAGAGCTTGTGTAATAATACAGAATGCTGGGCCTGACTGAAGGGCCTTGTTTTACCTGGAGATCTGCAGAGGATCAGGTAGCTAGCCATATTTGGGACAAGCATCCTCTACCGAGGGCAATAAAATTACACTCATCAGGCATGGTGACTAACGCCTATAATCCTAGCACTCTGGGAGGCCAAGGCAGGTGAATCACTTGAGCTCTCGAGTTTGAGACCAGCCTGAGCCAGAGGGAGGCCCTGTCTCTAAAAATAGCTGGGTGTCATAGCAAGTGCCTGTAATCTCAGCTACTTGGGAGGCTGAGGCAAGGGGATCATTTGAGCCCAAGAGTTTGAAGTTGCTGTGATCTGTGACGCCATGGCCCTCTATCAAGGTCTTTTGCCTTATCTGTCCAGCCTTCCCAGGTAACCACTGTTCTTATGTGTCCTTGAAGAGCAGAGAGAGACCTTTCTGCCCTCCCGCCTTTTTTATTCTTTTTATGCAAAGGATAGCATTGTATACACTGTTCTGGACTTGTGTATTTTGTTTAAGAATGTATCCTGGGGGGGCAGCACCTATGGCTCAGTGAGTAGGGCACTGGTCCCATATACTGGAGGTGGTGAGTTCAAACCCGGCCCAGCCAAAAACTGCAAAAAAAAAAAAAAAATGTATCCTGGGGAGTCTTTCTGCCTTAGCATATGGGGAACTGCTGCTGCTCTGTTTTATGTTTTGTTTTTATGAATATTTTTAAAGTTGGACATGTATGTGTGTGCCAGAGTTTGTTCATTTTAGCAGTTATTTATTCATGGTGACTAGGGTTACATGGCTTTGTGTTTTGAAGCATTTGAATTTTTGCCAGTCTGAGCAGTGAGAAATCACACTCAGGATTGTGTTAATTTTCCTTTCTTCTCTATAGATGTGATTGACTTTCAAGAGCTATATGTTTTGTTTTGCCAACTCTCATTTGTCTACTTTTTCTATTGGGTACTGGGTCTTTTTTTTTTTTTTTTGTATCTAAAAGCTCTTTAGAATTAGGGAGCTTTAGCCTTTTTTTTTTTTTTTTGAGATAGAATCTTACTCTGTTGCCCTGGGTATGGTGCAGTGGTGTTAAAACTCACAGCAACCTCAAATTCATGGGCTCAAGATATTCTCCTGCCTCAGCCTCCTGCGTAGCGAGGACTACAGGTACCTGCTACCATGCATGGCTAATTTTTCTTTTTTTTTTTTTTTTTTTTTTTGTAGAGATAGGGTCTCATTCTTGATGAGGTTGTTCTCAAACTCTTAAGCTCAAGCAATCCTCCTGTTGTGGGCTCCTAAAATGCTAGGATTAGAGGCATGAGCCACGGCACCCAGCCAAGTTTAGCCTCTTATAATGAATGAGAACTGTTCTTTCATCCCACATTGTCCTTTTGGATCTCCTTTTGAGAAATACTCTTAGTTGTCCATGGGGTAAGGATTCAGGAAACCCTCTGGAGAACTCAAAACAGTGCTAAGAGAACTTTCTACCATCATGGAAGTTCTCAATATCTGCATGCATGCGTGCCTGTTGAGCATTTGACACAGGGCCACTGAGTAATGGAATCTTTATTTTTATTTTTATTTGAGACAGTCTCACTTTGTCACCCTTGGTAGAGTGCGGTGGTGTTATAGCTCATAGCAAGCTCCAACTCCTGGGTACAAGCAATCATCTTGGCTCAGCCTCCCAAGTAGCTGGGACTATAGGTGACCACCACAATGCCTGTCTAATTTTTCTATTTTTAGTAGAGATGGGGTCTCACTCTTGCTCAGGCTGGTCTTCAGCTCCTAAGCTCAAATAGTTCACTTGTCTCAGCCTCCCAGAGTGCTAGGATTATAGCGTTAGCCACCATCCCTGGCTGGAAGGGAATCTTTAAATTTAAATCTTTAAATTTCATGTCCCCACTCCCCACTGCCTGATTAAATAGGCAGATGTTGTTAGTGGATAGAGTCCTGGGTAGAGTGCCGTGGTGTCACATAGCTCATAGCAACCTCCAGCTCTTGCCTCGCCTCCTGAGTAGCTGGGACTAGGTGCCTGCCACAACGCCCGGCTATTGTTTTTGTTGTTGCAATTTGACCAGGGCTGGGTTTGAACCTGCCACCCTCAGTATATGGGGCCGGCACCCTATCCACTGAGCCACAGGTGCCGCCCCAGTGGCTACCTTCTCAAACAGTGAAGTTCAAGTGCCTACACAAACAATATCATAGGACTTGTTACTACAATCTGTACTGTAATGCCTATTGCATATCTTCCCAAGGTTGAAAATAAACTTGCTCCACCAGGGGGAACAGAATTACCATCTCAAGCCAACTGAGTTGTTACTCAGTTGAAAACTATAGACCCAGAACTGGACTCCCAGTAAAACCAAATCAGGAGCAGTAGTTGCATAGGTCCTGCGTGTTGGTGAGCTAGGTTTTTTTTTTTTTTTTTTTTTTTTTTTTGAGACAGAGTCTCATTATGCCACCTTTTGTAGAGTGCTATGGCATCACAGCTCACAGCAACCTCAAACTCTTGGGCTTAAGTGATTCTCTTGCCTCAGCCTACCCACGTAGCTATTTTAGCCTGGCCACCACAATGCCCAGCTATTTTTTTGTTGTAGTTTCCATTGTTCTTTAGCTGGCCTGGGCCAGGTTTGAACCCACTAGCCTCAGTGTATGTGGCTGACGCCATAACCACTGTGCTATGGGCACTAAGTTGGTGAGCTGGTTTTTGAAGAATGAATGAGAAAGGTTCAAGAAAAGGGACCAGCATATGCAAAGGCCTGGAGGTGAAACAGCTTGTGCATTTCAGAGGGCTCCCTGTCGCCAAAAAATCCAGGGGTGAAGAGTGTTGGAAAGAGAGTGGGGACATAAAGGCACTCAAAGATGAAGAGCTCATCCAGGGCCTTGGACTCCAGATGGAGATCCCCACAGGGCTTGGCAGGCTCTTGATAAATTGGGGTTTGTCACACAGTTCTTACAAAATTCAGGGAGAAGAGAAACAGAAGCCCTTGACTCAGCAGTATGTGAGGCAGTTTTTGAGACTAGAAAAGGAGCAGTGGGGAGCCAGCAAGGTGTTTTAATAGGCAAGAGAGATGATCTAGTTTGTATTTTTGCAAGATAACATGCCCTTCAATATGTGGGAGAATCCCATTACTAAGGCTGTGGGAGTGGAGAACCTCTGCCTTCTTTCTTACTATCTTCTGCTGCTGCTGGAGAGAGAACTGCTGGGACTACTCTGAGAGAACAGACCCCAGATTCCTGACCTTAACCCTGGAGTTGGTGTGCACCAGACATAGGAGGAGGGAAGCACCCTCCACTCTGCTCATGGTTGACAGACACCATCCTCTCTGCCCTGGCTACATAGCCCTGACATTGGCTGGCTGTTCTGGACCCTGGAGAGGGACATAAGGGTCGCAGGGCACATGGGCATCACACTGGTGACTGGTCATTGTCTAGGTGCTGTGTTCCCTCCTCACTGGACTTCTGGATGCCTTGCCTGACTTCTGCAGGGCAGCTGGGGACCCTCCCTGCCCCCTCCATTTCAGTGCTGACTTGTTTCAAATGTAGGAAAGCTGAAAGAATAGTATAATGAGTAAACATCTAGGGCACCCCGTACCAGGATTCAGCAGTTTGACATTTGCCACATTTCCTTCATCTGGTTGTGTTTTATGTTGAATCTGAACATATGTTCATACTTTATGACACTTTACTCCTTAATACTTCAGCAGGCATTTCCTGAGAATAAGGGCTTTCTCCTATAGAATTATGATACCCCCTACCACACCTGGGGTGATTATAATATGTACAGTATTTACTAATATCTTTTCCATATCATGCCATAGTTGAATTTCACTAGTTATCTTCAAAATATTGATTTTAAGGCTTGGTGCTCATAGCACAGTGGTTAGGGTGCCAGCCACATACACCGAGGCTAGCGGGTTCTAACCCGGCCCAGGCCAGCTAAACAACAATGACAACTGTAACAGAAAAATAGCCAGGTGTAGTGGCGGGCACCTATAGTCCCAGCTACTTGGGAGGCTGAGGCAAGAGAATTGCTTAAGCCCAGAAGTTTGAGGTTGCTGTGAGCTGTGACGCCAAGGCACTCTACTGAGGGCGACATAGTGAGACTCTGTCTGAAAAAAAAAAGAATGGTGTTTCAAACCAGTATTAATTCAAGGTATATGTTGTGTCTTTGGCCTATTTTAATCTAGTTTATCCCTTTGTCCCCACACTTTTTTTTAAAAAAAAGCCTAGCTGGTTGTCTTATGGAATATCCCATATTCTGGAAGTGTCATATTATTTCCTTTTGATACAGGACTCACAGCAACCTCTAGCTCTTGGCCATACGCGATTCTCTTGCCTCAGCCTCCCGAGCAGCTGGGACTGTAGGCACCCTCCATAATGCCCGGCTATTTTTTGGTTGCAGTTTGGTGGGGGCTGGGTTTGAACCCGCCACCCTCGGTATATGGGGCCAGCGCCCTACTCATTGAGCCACAGGCGCCACCCCTTATTTATATATTTTTTAATTTCTATGTGAGAATACAAACAACTAGGTTACAATATTTGCATTTGTTAGTTAGAGTCCCTCTTGTAATTGTGTTCTATACCTAAAAGGTATGCCATATACCCTTACATTGTGTCCATTAAGTGGGAGCACACCAATTCCCGTAATTTTTTTTTTTTTTTTTTTTTTTGAGACAGTTTTACTTTGTCACCCTCGGTAGAGTGCCGTGGCATCATACATAGCTCATAGCAAATTCTTAGGCTCAAGTGATTCTTTTGCCTCAGCCTCCCAAGTAGCTGGGACTACAAGTGCCCGCCACAACACCCGGCTGTGTTTAGAGACGGGGGTCTTGCTCTTGCTCAGGCTGGACTTGAACTTGTGAGCTCAAGTGATCCACCCTCCTTGGCCTTTCAGAGTGCTAGGATTACAGGCATGAGCCACCATGCCCCACCTTTTATTTATTTATTTATTTTTTTTTAATTTCAGAATATCACAGGGGTACACATGTTACATACTTTGCTTTTGTACATTTCAGGTCAGAGATATAAGTGTGCCCTTTACCCAGAATGTATGCATTGTACCCATTAGGTGTGAATTAACGCAACCCCTCCTCAACCCTCACACCTGCTTGATTCCCGCTGAGTTTTACTTCCCTGTGTGCATGTTAAGTGTTGATTGACCAGTTCCAAATTAGTATTGAGTACATGTGTTTGTTTTTCCATTCTTGCCTTACTTCACTTAGGAAAATGGCATATTATTTCCTTTTGGCATTGTTTGCTTTGTTTTTTTGGACTTATTTTTCCTTTAACCTAGAAGTCAGGTCTGAAGCAGGGTTGACAAACTACAGCCTTGCCTTCTGTTTTTATAAATACAGTTTTATTGGAACTTGATCACATTCATTTATTCATGAGTTGTCTATGAATGCTTTTATATTATGGCAAATTTGAGTAGTTGTGCCAGAGGCTGTGGCCTACAAAACCTAAAAAATTTATTATCTGGTCCTTATACAGAAAAAATTTGTAGATCGTTGGTCTGGGCAGGCAGAAATGCTTAAAAATGCTTCAGATTAGTGTGATCTTTTTGGTGTAAATCTTTTGTGATCACTCACAGCTCTGAGTAGCATTTATTTATTTAGAGATAGAGTGTCATAAACACTGGATATAGTGCCATGGCATCATCACAGCTCACAGCAACCTCAAACTCCTGGGCTCAAGCAATCCTCTTCTTGCAGCCTCCTGAGTAGTTGGGACCCACCATGATGCCTGTCTAATTTTTCTGTTCTTTTTTTTTTTTTTGCCAGTGGAAATTTATTTTTATTTTGTCCTTTTCCATTTTCCCCCAAGTGGCTTTTCCTTGCAAAATGCCTGACATAACACCAGAGGGGAATCTGGGAGCAGAGGACACCCCAAGGGGCAGCCCAGGGGCCTAAATACAAGCTGAAGGGCAGGGCACAGGTGGGCAGACAAGAGACAGCACAAGGAACATGGCTTCTTAGGTAGAGACCAAAGATTTGTTTTTCTGCAGAAAGCAGTTGTGCCGGAGGGCAGGGGGCTAAGATCCTGGGTGGGAAGGGGGCAAGCAGATGTCCCCCAACCCACATTCCCCGGAGTAGTGGCAGGAGCTGAGGATATGCCCTACTAGGCTTCAAAGTATGGAAGGGAGAGTAAGCTGGGTGTGCTGCCTCAGGGAGGGAGGAGGTGCTGGCAGAGTGAGGCTTAAGGCTGGTGCCCAGGCCTCTCTAACAGTGGGCCTTTAGCCTCTGCCTGCCACGGGGACAAAGGGGCATGGTAGGCAGGCAGTGCATGGGCCTGGCTCTGGCAGGGCAGGGGTCAGCAGGAGCAGGCTCCCTCTGGGCTCAAGACACTGTCCAGCAAGGCTGCCCGCCCACCTGCCTTCTTGCTCAGATCCCCTGCAGCTGCACGGCTGGAGCTGGGAGTGTGTGAGGGGTGCAAGGGAAGGCTGTGGGGAGAGGAAAGGGTAGGCTGCTTGAGCCCCTCTGGCCCCACACCTGTCCTGAGTTCTGGCCCAGGGCCTTGGATCCCAGGTCTGGATCCCCTGGCCATATTCCTGGCCCTGGGCACTGACTGCAGCCAGGGACAACAGAGGCCAGGGAGGCCCGCAGCTTTGGGGAAGGAGGGAGAGAAGGAAGGGGAGAGAGAGAAACCCAGTGCAGCATGCATGGGGGCAGGAGGGAGTGAGAGCCCTTATTCCAAAGGAAAGTATATGGTGGGGCATCTTTTAAAATAACCTAGAGGCAGCAGCTGAGCAAGGCCCATCCTAGCCACAAGTCCTGGGTGTCCTCCCTGGGAGACCTGACACAATCAGGGCTCAGGGCAGCAGGCAGATGGGCCAGAGGGAGTGGGGAGCTTAGGACACCCCAAAGCCACAGACTCAAATGCCCCAAGAGGGAATGGGAGGCACCTCCAGCCCCCTCCAGGGGCATCATCTGGAGAAGGTGCCCCCTCTTATGCCCCTCCTAGCAACAGCCACCACCAGCTGGCTTTACAGGGGTGCTGTCAATCTTAAAGTTGGGCCGTTCACCTCCTGAGGCTACCCCAGGCCCCATCCGCTATTTGATCTCGGCAGCCATCGTCATGAACGCCTACTCGACATTGGTGGCGTTCTTGGCGCTTGTCTCCAGGAAGGGGATGCCCAGGAAGTCTGCGAACTCCTTGGCTGTGGTATTGTCCACCACCTTCTTGGTGGTAAGGTCACTCTTGTTGCCCACTAGGAGCTTATTGACATTCTCACTGGCATAGCGGTCAATCTCTTGAAACCACTGCTTCACATTGGCATAGGATTCTATTCGGTGTTCATGGTGGTGGTGGTGGCCCGCTCGGTCGCTCCCAGTCGGCTCTGCTCTGCCTCCTGTTCGAATTTTTCTGTTTTTTAGTATAGATGGAGTCTCTTACTCTTGCTCAGGCTGGTCTGGAACTCATGAGTTCAAGTGATCCACCCACCTTGGTCTCCCAGAGTGCTAAATTGTAGGAGCTAGCCACTGCACCCTGCCTCTGAGGGCTGTTAGACCCACTTAGAGTAAACTTTAGTTTGCCCCATATCCTCTAGCATCCTGTGTAATCTGGCCACCTCTCCAGAGTCATTTTCTACAACTAATGCCCACTTTCTGAGTTAGCCCACTGTGGCCAACAAGAAAGTCAAACAACCTGCCTGGTATTGGCAGGATTCGTGTCCAGGTCATTGGGTTGAGAGTCTGTAGTCTAAACTGCTGTATGGTCCCTAGTTGATATGGAAGGCAGACAAGGGCTGGGGAAGTTGGGCTACTGAGGGCCCCACAGCTTGTATGAAGCAGAGGTGAGGCCCAGGCCTTGGGCTCTGGCCACTGAACCTGTGCCCTGCCCAGAGTTGCTTGGCCAAACATGGCTCCCTCATAAGTCCATCCCCTGGACCTGGAGCCCAAGTCAGAATGAAAAGTTTCCAGAAAGTGCCCCTAAAGTTACTTTTCTAGTTATGTCTCTTGGTGGGAAGAAGTATTCTTGGGGGAGGTTAGAATGCTTGCGTTTGTATCCCTGGCTTCTGCTTGCTGACTGTGTAAGTGGGCAGATAACCAGCCTCTCTGTGTGCCAGTCCCTCCTTTCTAGAGTGAAGTAGCAGTACCTACTGCATAGGGTAGTTGGGAGGATGAAAGGAGTTGTGTCACATAAAGCACCTCAGTGGCTGGCCTCTGTGAGTATTGGTATTACTGTCATTCAGTGGGAGAGCCCCTCCCCCCAAAAAAATTTGGTTCAGGTCACAGCTCCTGAGGAAAGGCATTCCTCACCCGGGCTATCTGGCGTGGTGTCCCTTAGTCTACGAAACTTCCTGAGAGGGTGTCACTCCTTGATCCTCCAGGTTCTTGTTTGGGAATCCAGGCTGTGGCTTTTAGCAGCTTGTCTTGAGTGTGAGACACAGAGAAAGGCAGCATGGTGCCAAGGAGGAGTGGGCTGTGCGTGGGCATGAGTCCTGGTTCTGCCCTGTCGCTGCTGTGTGATCTCCATGGGTGACTGCCTGGAAACTGTATCTGCTCCTCCAGTGCTCTTCAGAATTGAATGAAGTGGTGTCTGGGGAGCCAGGATTCAGTACTGTTATTTTTCTAGTCAGATCTCTTAGTGGGGAAGGGAGGTTGGTTTCCCTGAGTGGGGTGAGAGGGTGTCTCTTCTTGGGGGTAGAAGGTACTTAAGCCCCAGCTTTGGGTGTGCACTCCCCTTTGCCCCAGACACCACGTTGTGAATCCTTGAGGAGTACTCTGGACAGAGGCCCTTGCTTTTCCTCTGGAATTCTGAGTACTGCAACCTCGCAACTTCAGTCCAGTTGGAATAGGATTGGAAGCTTTGCAGGCGGCTACAGAGCCCCAGTTACCCTTGGCCAACCTCCTGCATCGCTGTTGTCCCTGCAGGGTGGGCAGCTGAGCCAGGGTAGATTAGGTAGGTCCAGGTCCCTCACCCTGTGTCTTCAGCACCTTCTGGGAGTTGAGTCTTTCCCGGACACCCTGTGTGTTTGCTGTGCACAAGTCAGCTCAGCAGGTCTTAGCAATGCGGCTTCACAGAGGAGGGCCGTGAGCCGAGAGAATAAGCCTGTCCAAGCAACAGAGTCGCTCTTGAAGCCCGGCCAAAGTGGCTCCAGCCGCTATGCCCATCCACATCTAGACTGGCACCTCAGAGCTGCTTCTAGTACCCATGGTGGGAATGCCTTATGGCTTCCATGTCCAGGCTGCTGCTGAGGGACTGTCTGTGCTCTTTCCACCTGTCTCTTTGTATGCACAGGCATCACCCTATGCATCTTAGTCTATAACATGCTTTTTATACAGGATGGTCTCTCAAGGTCTTTATGTATATGATATATATTTATTGTAGTCATTGTATCTCTATGGGTCCTCTTCCCCAAATCTACCATCTTAGATTCATCTTTCTTTTCTTTTTTGTTTTTTTTTAGACAGAGTCTTACTATGTTGCCCTTGATAGAGTGCTGTGGCATCACAGCTCACAGCAGCCTCAAACTCTAGGGCTTAAGTGATTCTCTTGCCTCAGCCTCCCAAGTAGCTGGGACTACAGGTGCCCGCCACAAAGTCTGGCTTTTTGTTGTTGTTGTTGTTGCAATTGTCATTGTTGTTTAGCAGGCCCAGGCAGGGTTTGAACCCTCCAACCTCCGTGTATGTGGCTAGTGCCCTTAACCACTGAGCTACGAGCGCTGAACCTCACTGTTTTTTTTTTGTTGTTGTTTGTTTGTTTGTTTTGAGACAGAGTCTCATTATGTCGCCCTTGGTAGAGTGCTGTTGTGTCATAGCTCACAGCAACCTCAAACTATTGGGCTCAAGTGATCCTCTTGCCTCATCCTCCCAAGTAGCTGAGCCTACAAACATTTGTAGGCTAGTTTTTCTATTTTCAGTACCTTCCTATTTTCACTCTTGGTCAGGCTGGTCTCGAACTCCTGCTCAGGTGATACACCTGCCTCGGCCTCCCAGAGTGTTAGTTTATAGTATGAGCTACTGTGCCCTGCCAGATTCAACATTTTACAATTTCTTAGAGGACAACTATGTCTGATAAAGCATGTCGTGGGATATGTTTCTGCTTCCCTCCTCCTCTTCCCCTTCTTCCCTCTCCTCTTCTTCACTCCTCCCTCCTCTCCACTCCTCCCTCCTCTTCCTCCTTCCAGAAAATAGGAATATTAATGCAGGGATTGGGATTTAGACTGTAACTTGTTCCAAAGAGGGTATGGGTTAAAGCAAGTTGAGAAATGCTGGCCTGAGATCCTGGATCACAGAGAGAAGCCAGTGTTGCTCTGTCTGGGTGTGCACCAGGCATCACTGTGTACCAGTTCCCAAGTAGCTGGGACTACAGTGCACCAGCTCTGAGGCCACTTGGACTTCTGCTGCCTCACTCATTCATGACCTGAAAACTTCCTGAGTACCCACAATGAGGACTGGGGCACACCACCTTCAAAGTCCTTGTGGGCAGACCCCAGAACCTGGTGGGGGTGACAGCGTGCCAGCCCTTGGTGTCTGCATCTGCCTTACAAAGCACAATCTCTTGTGAGTAGGGCCAGTCTGAAAAGGCAGAGCCTCCTTTGGTGCACACCCAGGCAGAGAGGTACAGGCTGCTTGGTTCCCCTAAGCCACAGAGCTAAGTAAGAACGGTCCTACCCACTGGCCTAGGGAAGGTCACAGTCCTTTTATGATTTCAGCTTCTGGCTTGGAGCAACTGCTATTTTCTTGAATTTGGTTTCTTTTCTTTTTCTTTCTTTCTTTTTTTTTTTTTTTTGAGTCAGAGTCTCAAGCTGTTGCCTTGGGTAGAGTGCCATGGCATCATAGCTCACAGCAACCTCAAACTCATGGGGTCAAGCGATCTTCTTGTCTCAGTTTTTTTTGTTTTGTTTTGTTTTTTTTCTATTTGTAAGAGATGGGGTCTCGCTTTTACTCAGGTTGGTCTCAAATTCGTGAGCTCAAGTTATCCACCTGCCTTGGCCTCCCAGAGAGTAAGGATTACAGGCGTGAGCCACCACACCTGCCCCGAATTTGGTTTCTTAATCTGTGCCTTAGTTTCTTTCTTTGTAGTGCAGGAGAAGGGGATGGTTCATAATAGTGAATGCTCTTTGAGTAGCTGTTACTAACAGACTCTCATTCTTCCCTCAACTTGCAGTACCCTTCCCTGGGTGGCAGTCAGGGCTCCAGAGTCAGGATTGGACTTCCAGAGATGCTCATGCTTATGAGAGCATGTGTGTGCAGAAATTCCACAGAACCCTACAGTGTTCTGTACTTCCCTTTTTTTCACTTTTAATGTGCCTAGTATTGTTCCATGTCAGCATGTGGACCTGCCTCTTTCTTCCTCTCTGTTGCGGAGTATTTCATTGCACAGGTGATACTTCACGGGCTTCCTCTGCCTTACGACAACTGTGTGTCAAGCACTCTTGCCATGTTATACTGGCTCTAAGATGCCATCATCTGAGAGATACGGTTATTTTATATAATACCAAGGAAAAGCAGTGCCAAATGAAATCAAGATATGCCACCACCTGTAATATGCATCCACTTTCCAGCAGTGTCAAAACATGGAAAAATACACTTTGCAGGACCAATGGACATACAAGTAGTTTTGTGGAGGAGATGGAGACTCAAGAGGACAGCCCAGCAGGGTGGATCAGACTCAGATTTTGAAGCTCAGTCCCAGCCCCTCATTCCCAGCTTGACTCCTCAGCAGCACAGGATCAGTGACACTTGCCTGCTAAGGCAGGAGCAATTCTATAGGATGTGTATGGAGGGCTCAGCCTGTTCTTGGCCCCTGCCTGAGCTGGCCATACTTACTGTGGCTTGTTTAAATTGCTGGGATTTGGGAGATTGCCTGCTTGCACTCCTTGAATTTCTCATTCTTGGTGAACTTTATCTTTTTCCCACTGGTCATGTGGCTGTTTTCTAGACAATAAGCAAAATACACAGAGGGTTCACAATATATTGGGTTGAACCACCTGATTGCTGTGTGGTGGGTCAAAAATGAAGAAGCCATAGACAATTTAGTATCATGTAATCCAGGATTTTTCTTTTTGGTCTCTGGTCATTTTCACTTATTAGACAGAACATTTGTAAGTATCAAAAGAAAATTCTTCCCCAGCAAGTTCTAAACTTAGAAGTAACAGATCTAGTTTATTCTTTTTTTTTTTTTTTTTTGAGACAAAGTCTCAAACTGTCACCCTTGGTAGAGCCTGTGGTGTCACAGCTCACAGCAACCTCAAACTCTTGGGCTTAAGTGATTCTCTTGCCTCAGCCTCCCAAGTAGCTGGGACTACAGGCACCCGCCATGACACCCAGCTATTTTTGTTGTTGTAGTTGTCGTTGTTGTTATAGCTGGCCCCAGGCCAGATTTGAACCCACCAGCCCCAGTGTATGTGGCCAGTGCCCTACCCACTGAGCTATGGGCGCCGCCCAGAACTAGTTTATTCTTAAATCGAGCTCCCATTTGCTGGAATGCACTTCCTATCCACCACCTTCTTTTTTCCACATCCCTCTGCTGCCAGGACCTCTGTCCCTGGCATGGCCTCCTATGTTCTCGGCAGACTATCCACTCCAGAAAGTCATGTCGTTTAGACTTATAAAATCTTCAGCTGCCTTGGCTAATGAATGTTTCCTTTTACTCTTGGTTTTCCTTTCCGAGACACTGGTGACTTGTAAACTTGAGCTTGTCATTTGTTCTGGAGGACGTCAGAGGAGTACTCTCTCCTTCACTAGAGGCTCAGGATGGTAGCTCATTTTTGTCATTTTACTGCTCCCAAGCTTTGGGTGGCCCTCAGGCCAGGCCATCGCTGAGACATCACTGCCCTCTCCCACCCATCACAGCCAGTGGCCTGTGGAATTTTACTTGGGTCCTGTCAGCTTTCCTTGACTCAAACAGATTTTGCCACTCACTGGAGAGTCCTTCTAGCCCTGAGGCCCAGGCCTCATGGCTCCCTAGAAATCATGGCTTATGTGTGTCCTCCCATGGCTCACAGGGAGGAGTGGATGCAGGCCATCCAGATGGTCGCCAACAGCCTCAAACAGCGGGTCCCGGGTGAGGACCCCATGGACTACAAGTGTGGCTCCCCCAGTGACTCTTCCACAGCTGAGGAGATGGAAGTGGCGGTCAGCAAGGCTCGGGCCAAAGTGGTAGGTGCTGGGGGCTAGGAGAGGGGGCTGCCAAGTCCGCAAGTTCTCCCAACCCCAGCGCTGGCCCTTCCTTCTCCCTCCCCGTTTACATATAAAGTATATAGGAGTCTAGTGAGAGATGTCTGCCCGGCACAGTGGGGTGATTTCAGGGTGTGGATGCCCCAGGGGCTGCTTTCAACCTATGGGGTGAGGGGCAGCCCTGGTGGACCTGCTGCAGCTTCATCGTGGAGAAGGAGATCATGAAGACCCAGTGACCCCTATGTCAGAGCTCCGGGTTCAACTCACCCAAGGCCTGTACCTGGGAAAGCCATGAAGTGAGACAGCCTTGGCCTGAAGGCCACTTCAGAACAAGCAGTTACTCCCCAAGGCTCCCTCCCTGCTCTGGCCTAAGCCATTTGGCAACAGTGTCTTTTGGTTTTCCTCTTTCTTTGTTAAAAGTTCTTCCCATAGGCTAGGTGCCAGGCGCTGACAGTCCCCACTCTTTTCCCACCCCCCACAGACAATGAATGACTTCGACTATCTTAAACTCCTTGGCAAGGGAACCTTTGGCAAAGTCATCCTGGTGCGAGAGAAGGCGACTGGCCGCTACTATGCCATGAAGATCCTGCGGAAGGAGGTTATCATTGCCAAGGTGGGCGCTCCGAGGGTGCTATTCATTGGCATCTTTGGGGGCTGTAGTCTGGGGCCCGAGTGTGCTTAGGAGCTCGTGGAGGGCCAGGACACTTCTCCAGACCTTCTGCTGCTGTGGTCTTATTTTCCACCACAAATTCCATTCCCCTTTAACTTAGTCCTATAATTCCCTGGGCAGAAGAGGAGCCTGAGTCCCAGAGAGGAGTGGGCTGCCTGCTGAGTCCCCTACCCCACCCTCTGTGGAGTCCCTGGGTGCCTGCAGAGAGAGTCTGCCTCAGGGCTTCACCCAACAGGCTCTGTCAAGGGGGTAAAAGGAGAGGTCCCTGTGGGGAAGCCAGGCTGGCAATATAATTCTATTTTTTGCCTTTACTTAAAGTTTTTATAATGGAAGATTCCACACATATAAAAAAATTTTTTTTTACATATACATGTGTTTATTAGGTTTCCATTTTTTGCCTTCACAAAATTAAAAAGACTTAAAATTTAATAACAATAACAATGTTTAATGTAAGGACTAGAAACAAAACCTCGTAAAGAACGAACATAAATACATTCAGAAAAGAAATCAGACAATTGCTGCATCAAAATATTAAGCAATAATAATAATACAAAGAAAGTAACATTCACATTGTCAACTAAGAGTATGTCTATTATAGAATGCTTTGACTCTGAGATTCAGTATGGAGTAATTCTATTTTTTTGCCTTTACTTAAAGTTTTTATAATGGAAGATTCCACACATACAAAATTTTGAAAGGAAAAATAAATATAATGAGCTCCCATGTAACCATGACCTAGTTTCAACAGTTGTCAGCATTTAGCCAATCTTGATTCATTATGCTGTGCCATTACCTCCCTTTTTTGTTCTAGAGTCTAAAAAAATTTTTTTTAAAGGATATAGCCTTGATGGGTGTAGTGGCTCACACCTGTAATCTTAGGACTTTGGGAGGCTAAGGCAAGTGGATTGCTTGAACTCACAAGTTCCAGACCAGCCTGAGCAAGAGTGAGACCCCATCTCTACTAAAAATGAAAAATTAAGGCAAGAGGATCACTTGAGTCCAAGAGTTTGAGGTTGCTGTGAGCTATAATACCACAGAACTCTACCAAGGGCAACAAAGTGAGACTCTGCCTCAAATGAAAAAAAAAAAGATAGTCTTTCACTCTGTCACCCAGGCATCACTCATAGCAACCTCAGACTCCTGGGCTCAAGTGATCCTCTAGCCTCTGCCTCCTGAATAGTTGGGACTATAAGCATGTACCACACCCAGCTAATTTTTTTTTTTTTTTTTTTTTCTTGTTTTTTGGCCGAGGCTGGGTTTGAACCTGCCACCTCCAGTATATGGGGCCGGCACCCCACTCCTTTGAGCCACAGGCGCCACCCCACACCCAGCTAATTTTTAAAATTTTTTGTAGAGGCAGGATCTCAATATGTTTGCCCAGGCTCGTCTCAAAACTCCTGGCCTCAAGTGATCCTCCTACCTCAGCCTCCCAAACTGCTGGGGTTACAGGCCTGAGTCACCATGCCTGGCCTGTTTTATAGTATTTCAAGGCACATTCTAGGCATCATATCATTTCACTCATACATACTTAAATAAATATCTGAATAGATGAAGATTTTAAAGAATTTAATCCTATGGTGCTATGGTCATATACACCAAAATTATTGTTAATTCCTGATGTGACTGAGCTTTGGCAGGTTTTCTCAGCCTCAGCACTATTGACATTCTGGGCCAGATCATTCTTTACTGTGGGGGCTGTTCTGTTCATGGCAAGATATTTAGCAGCATCCTTGACTTCTATCTACTAAATCTAGCAACAACTCCCACAATTATGACGATCAAAAATGACTTTATATATTCTCAAATGTCCTTGGGGATAAATTTGCCCCAGGGGAAAACCAATGTCCAAAGCTGCTGCAGGTGCTTCAGGATTTTTTGCTGTCCCACTAGTTTCGCTGTTCAGTCGGATATCAAACTCAAACCTGCATTAGAGTCATCCAGAGGGCTTGTGAGACAGTGCTGGGCCCAGTGCTGGGCTGAGTTTCTGACTCAGTGGTTCTCGGATGGGGCCCAAGAATTTGCATTTGTACAAGTGCCCAGGCAGAGCTGTTGCTGCCAGAGTGGGGCCACGCCCCTAGAACCATTGCTGTCCAGCCTAGAGCCTTGCTTAGGTCCAGTTCTTCTTTGGGCAAGATTACTAGACAAGGTGGTATTTTCAACATTCTGTGGTGGCGCCTCAGGGGTCTCATAATGTATGTTGGTACCTCCTTTAGGGATGTTAGAGTTGGCCTGTGGGTTCAGGTGGTAGCAGCCTGACTCCGTTCCATTGTGAAATTCCACTGACTTTTTACATTATGGTTTTGAGAGAGAAAGCATGAATGAACCACAATTATTTTTTTCACTCTGTCGCTCTGGGTAAAGTGCCATGGTGTCATAGCTCACAGCAGCCTCAAACTCCTGGACTGAAGTGATCCTCTTGCCTTAGCCTCCCACGTAACTAGGAGTATAGGTACCTACCACAATGCCTGGCTATTTTTAGAGATGAGGTCTCAGTCTTGCTTAGTCTGGTCTTGAACTCCTGAGCTGAAGCAGTCCACCCACCTTGGCCTCCCAGAGTGCTAGGATTACAGGCGTGAGCCACTGCGCCCGGCCACCACTGATTATTCTTGTCTGAGTCTTATTATCTGGTAAGGACTTGGGGACTATTGTGTTGTTGCTAGTCCTGTCATTCCTTCCATGTTTATGGCTGTGAATAAGATTGCATTTCACCAAGACCTTGCTCCCCACCCCTCAGTTGGGGGGTGGTATGTGCAGGCATGGCATTGCCCATCATCTCCTCACTCATGTGCTCTGTCTGCAGGATGAAGTTGCTCACACAGTCACTGAGAGTCGGGTCCTCCAGAACACTAGGCATCCGTTCCTCACTGTGAGTCACACTCCTCTTCTTGGGCAGTGGCAGGCCTTCGGGCCATTCCCTTTGGGCAGAGCTCAGGGAAACAGCCTGAACCTGCTACTGCAAAGCACAGCCTTGGGATTGGCCAGGTGGGCAGGGCAAGGTATTACTGTGCTCCCCACCCCCCTTTCCCGACACTGGAGGTGAGGGTTTCTTTATAGATAGTGGTTCCACGTAAGCAAACTGCAAATGTCATGTTATCACATTACCGGTGGCCCCAGGAGAGCATGGCTGATGTCTTTAGAGTCAGGAGCACTTAACCCTGGTGGTCCAAGTGGAAACATTATTTGTTTTAAGTTATAATGTTATAAGCAGAGGTGTTAGCTTGTCAGCTCTGCTGAGTAATAACTCTGGGCTGTAGTCTCCATCAAGGCCAGTGATCATCAGTTAAATGGAATAGCCTAAAGCTGCCATATATGTCATTTATTTAGCTCAGTTGGTGCCCTGGTGTCCATCTGTTTGGACAGAACTTGTACAAATGAAATCTTATGAGATTTTCACACACTTTTACCTCAGTGTGAAAGGCAGAGAAACTTAAACCTGCATCAGAGTCATCCAGAGGGCTTGTGAGACAGTTCTGAGTAACTCTCTGTAGGGTTCCTTAATAGATAATTTGAAGATTACCCTTTGCTGGCAGGTAGCTTGCCCAGTATGTCTTTGGAGTTGACTCCCAAGACATTGCCACTCCCAGCCACAGCATACATCACTATGTGTGTATGTAAGTTTACCACAATTTACTATTAACATGAGGTAGAGAGAAGTGAAACAGCTCTAGTTGCCCAGAACATACTTTCCCCCTGGCTGTGTCTGGTAAAGGCAGAAGACAAGATGGTCCCACACAGTGACCCTTTTCTGCCCTGTGACCCTCCAGTTCACTCCTGTACTCCCCGTCTGCCTGACTTCCGATGGCCCAGGGCAGGGCAGGGAGGGTACATGAAAGTTAGCAGTGCCCCTGCCTCCTTCCCACCTTCCACCCTGGCCACCTTCTTCCCCCAGGCATTGAAATATGCCTTCCAGACCCATGACCGCCTGTGCTTCGTGATGGAGTATGCCAACGGTGGTGAGGTGAGTGTGGCCACTCCCAGCCTTGCTTTCTAGGTGTCCTATCAGAATGTGGGGCAAAACAGAGAGGAACTGCAGGGGTAAGGGTGGGGTGGAGGCTCACTGACTGTCATCTTGGAAAAAGTGAAGTTCAGAGAGTTTAAGTGGTGTGTGGCCAGCTGACACTAGTGAGTGTGGGGTAGTATCCAAATCCAGGTCCAAAGGGATGTGGAGAGGGCGATGGGAATGGTTGGCTGACAGGACGAAGAAGGATGTTCTCAGAGGCTCCAAGGTTAAATCCACCAGCCCTCTGTTTTCCCCATTTCTTCCTGAAGCAGGTAAGTTCAGGCCAGGCACATGGCTCACGCCTGTAATCCCAGCACTTGAGAGGCTGAGGCGGGTGGATTGCTTGAGCTCAGGAGTTCAAGACCAGCCTGAGCAAGAGCGAGACTCCATCTCTAAAAAGTAGCTGGGCGTTGTGGCGAGTGCCTGTAGTGCCTTCAGCTGCTCGGGAGGCTGGGCAAGAGAATCACTTCAGCCCAAGAGTTTGAGGTTGCTGTGAGCTATGACACCACAGCACTTTACCCAGGGTGACAAAATGAGACTCTGTCTCAAAAAAAAAAAAGCAGGTAAGTTCAACCACTCCTCACACTGAATTCACACTTCTGTCACCTGTTTATCTGTGGTGCCCTTCTGTGTCCCTCCTTTATACTCTCATTGGCACCTACTGGTTGGCCCTTGCTCTTCTCTACTCACTGTCCCTTACTTGGTCCCTCTTGCTGGCACTTGCCAGTCCATGGAGCAGGTGTCATTGCCCTTCTCTCCTCTGGGCTGGGGGTCTGACCACCTCTCCCCACCCCTTCCTCTGGCAGCTGTTCTTCCACCTGTCACGGGAGCGTGTCTTCACTGAAGAGCGGGCCCGGTTTTATGGCGCAGAGATTGTCTCAGCTCTTGAGTATTTGCACTCACGGGATGTGGTGTACCGCGACATCAAGGTTAATGTGCAGCTGGGGCGGGTTGGGGGACAAACATAGAGGGTCCAGGCTGGCCTATGGCACACACACTCTGCTTCTATCTGCTGAGCTCCCCTGCCAGGCCCATGTGGTGGCCCTGCAGCAAGTAGCCCTGCTCTGGGGACCTTTCTGAGCCTCCTGCAAACCCTCCTGGGCTTGGGCTGCTAGGGGTGGGGTGTAAATTGGCACAAGGTCTAGTTTAGAAGATAGTTAGGCAGTGTCCACCAAAGCTGAGTGCCAGCCTCTGATCTGCCCTAGCTGCATGCACAATAGAAACGTGGATGTGGTATGCACCTTGGAAAGTAGTGTACACACAGGCTCAGGGGCATGCTAGCCCAGGTTCCTACTAGCCCAGGCTGGAAGCAATCCCAGTATCCACTGGCAGAGAATAGGTAAGGTCCTGGTGGTATAGTCACACGATGGGATTCTGCACAATAACTAGAGAACAAACTGCAGCTGCATGCAACAGCATAGACACATCTCCTAGGCTAATGTTGAGGGGGGGGGAAGCTAGAGCAGACGAGAGGAATCCACTGTTTATTTACGGGGATATGTATGTAGGTGGTACAATCTAAAGAAAAGCATGAGCAGAGAAGTTACTTCTCAGCTGGGTAGGGACACATAGGCCTTCTGGGGGCTACTGCTGTTATTTCTTAACCTGGTAGAGGTTACACAAAAGGCCCACTGAATTGCCTATTTTTATAATTTTATGTTCTTTTCTGGTGTATGTTTCATAATTAAAAGACAAAAAGTTTAGGAAAGCTAATACTGAGCACATCTGAACTTAAGGAACTGCAGCCCACAATGAGGGTGCAGTTGGGGCAGGGCCTGGCCCCATCTCTCCCTGCCCAGCTGTTTTCCATCTACCTTGGGGAATGGCTGGAGGCCAGGTAGGTATAGGGTCTAGCTCCCTCTGGGCCTCAGAGGGCAAGGCCTTAGCGTTGCCTTGTGTGTGCTGTGGCCCAGCCTGGCATGGGGGAGTGGATGTCTTATAGCCCCTGGGGTGGCTGCTGCCACCCGAGGTCACAGCTCCCTCAAGGGAGGGGCTGGGGCATCAGGAAGCCCTGGGAGGGTATGCCCCTGATCTGTTGACTTTTCCAACAGCTGGAAAACCTCATGCTGGACAAAGATGGCCACATTAAGATCACTGACTTTGGCCTGTGCAAAGAGGGCATCAGTGATGGAGCCACCATGAAAACCTTCTGTGGGACCCCGGAGTACCTGGCGCCTGAGGTGTTTGGGGCTACGGGTAGAAGGGACCTTCAGATCCATGTCTCCTCCTTGGACCATCCAAGGGCTGGACTCTGATTCCCCGCATCCCCCTTCCTAGCTTCAGGGCCATGTGCCTGACCCCTCACTGCCCTCCCTCCTCAGGTGCTGGAGGACAACGACTACGGCCGGGCAGTGGACTGGTGGGGGCTGGGTGTGGTCATGTACGAGATGATGTGCGGCCGCCTGCCCTTCTACAACCAGGACCATGAGCGCCTCTTCGAGCTCATCCTTATGGAGGAGATCCGCTTCCCACGCACGCTCAGTCCTGAGGCCAAGTCTCTGCTTGCTGGGCTGCTTAAGAAGGACCCAAAGCAGAGGTGAGGGCTGGTGGCTGCCCTGCCCAGCCCTGTGCCACCTGCTGCCAATGTCCCTCAGCCTGGAGGGGTCAGCCTGTACAGGTGCATTCACTTGTGGGTTCACAGTGTGTGTGTGTCCCCTGAAAGCACCCACAGCTGGCACTCCTTTGGGCCTAGTCCTGTCCTTTGCACTCTCCCCCTGCACTGCCTTGTTTTGGGGGACACTGAGGAACAGGGCAGCCCTTTGCCTGGCACGTGGCAGAGCCAGGTTGTGAATGGGCATACTGCCGACCTACCTCCTTAGCTCCCGTTCCGGCCCTGGGCGAGGGCAGTCTGTGAGCCCTCACGAGTCATGGTTGCGTTCTCCCTGCCTCTGGTCTTGGGCACAGAGGCTCCCCTTCCTGAGCCTCAGTTTCCTCCTCTGAGACATGGTGGTCTGTGACCAAGAAAGAATCATTAAAGGCTGGGCAGGGCCTCCATGTTGCAGGCTCAGGATTACCTGCACCAAAAGCCTGTCCCCCAGAACCTGGCTGCTCTGGGAGGTAGGTGCTGATGGCCGTCTCTGCCCAGGCTTGGTGGGGGGCCCAGCGATGCCAAGGAGGTCATGGAGCACAGGTTCTTCCTCAGCATCAACTGGCAGGACGTGGTACAGAAGAAGGTGAGCCCTTCTCCTGCTTCCTGGCCTTCTGGTGGGTGACCTTGGTTAAGGCCTCCTGTCCTTAGGGTCCCTGAGTCTGAGCTCCTCTCCTCCGTAGCTCCTGCCACCCTTCAAACCTCAGGTCACATCTGAGGTCGACACAAGGTACTTCGATGATGAATTCACCGCCCAGTCCATCACAATCACACCCCCAGACCGCTGTGAGTGCCTGGGACTCCCCTTGCCTGGTGGGAGTGGCTGGGTGGTAAACGGGTAGGGTCTGCACTTGACCACTGCAGTTCTCTAGCTGGACCCTTGAAGGCCACTTTCTGTGTCTGGGTAGTTTGCCCTAGGATCCACTTGCAGGGCTTTTTGCTGTGAGTCCTTTTTGGACCTCATGAGGCTCACCAGGAGCCATTGGCTACAATGTCTTCCCAAGCTCTGAGTATGAGACAGCCTGGGTCCTTGGGGATGGGTTGGTTTGTTAACTTTACAACTGTTGAGTTCTTACTCTGAATCCAGGCCAAGGCTGAGCTGTGCTGGAGACACAGCACTGAGCCAGCCCTGGGCCCTGCCCTTGGGAGCGCCCAGATAGCCCAGAGCAGTCAGGGCTGGGATGTAGGAGCCCAGGGACTGGGGAAGCCCAGAGGAAATGCCTGACCTGGCTGCAGGAAGGGCTTCCCAGAAGAGGACACAAACATGTCAACTGAACTACCTTCCTGGCAGAAGATTGGCATACGGAATGCTAGAAATGGGAGGGAGCATTGCATGGTCAAGGAAAGGACAGCAGTCAGGGGAGATGGGGGCAAGAAAAGGAAAGAGATCCTGGGGATAGAGTGGGAAGGCTTGGGGGGTGGCTGGGAGGAGTGAAGACTTTTGCATGGGGAGCCATAGAAGGGTTTTGTGCAGAGAGGGACAAGGTTGTATTAAGGCTTTAGGAAGTCCCCCTGGCTGCATTGGAGGGGGTATGAGGGTGGAGGCCAGGCAGGGACTGGGCTGGAGGAGTCCAGGGTAGGCCTTGTGGTGGTGTGGGCAAGGGAAGGGGAGGTGGGAGACACTCAGGCCAAGTGACCGAACTGTGGGCTGATGAGCAAGAGTGCAGGCAGCTTCCCAGACAGGGCCGCCCAGGGCTCGGGGGTGAGGAATGGGCCATGGCCTTCACACTGAGGTTCCACTGCAGTTCTTCCCATGGCTGGTTACTGGGTGGAGGGCCCAGGCCCTCTGCAGGCCAGTCCTCCCCAATCCACCTCCACCAACCCACAGATGACAGCCTGGGCTCACTAGAGCTGGACCAGCGGACCCACTTCCCCCAATTCTCCTACTCGGCCAGCATCCGTGAGTGAGCAGCCTGCCCGCCGCCATAGGATGCACGCACGGCTGCCATCCACTGCCTGGGTGGCTTTTTTATTTTAATTTTTAATTTTGCCTTATTGGTTTGTGTCCCCATCTCTTGCCGCCTTACCCCCATTTTCAGTTTTTCTTGTCCTCTCCCAAACTCGCCTCACCGGTCCCAGTAACCCTTGCCTCCAGCCTCACTTTGTGCCCAGACTAGTATTTGGGAGACTCTCCACCTCCTGCCCCAGGACCGGGCTGTCGGGTGGATGGAGAGATTCAGGTTTTTATCAACACAAGCCCCAGGGAGGGGTGAAGCATGAAGTGTGGAGCCGCGGGACCAGTCATGCAGGCAGCCTGCTTACACACTGCTGCTTCCTGATGAAGGCTGTCTCCTGGCAGGATGCAATTGGACACCCAGCGGACAGTGGTGCTGCCTTCCGTGCCCCATCTAGGCTCAGAGTGGCCTGGCTTGGGGCGGTCTAACCTCCGCACCCCTCCATGGGGGCAGAAAAGCAATAATGTCCAGGGACAGGCAGGAGGCCTTGGAAGCCGTGGGGTCAGGGAGTTGGGCTCCCTTATGAATGGAGCCGGCTCCTTGGATCTGCATCGTGTAGAACCAGGAAGGGTTGGGGGCAGGCATTGCTACCCCCTGCCCCCCCACACACACACACCAAGCTGCTCTCCTGACCCTGTGGATGAGGCAGGAAAGAGGCTAGCCTGCCCAGCCCTCAGCCCCGTGCCTTACCAGGGCTTCCTTCCAGCTGGCCTTAACTCCTGCTGGACCCTGGGCCTGGCCCAGCCCCATTGGAGCATGTGGGCTGGGATCATCCCCCATCCTCTTCTCTCTGCCTGGGGGCAGAGGGGCACCAGCCCTGGCTGTTACACATCTTGCACCAAGACAGTATTGGACCCATGGACTGCGGTGGGGGTGGGCATCTCTGGTACATATTGGGTGAGGGCCTCCAAGAAAGGAGGCTCCTGGGCCACCTCACCCCCTCCTCCCTCCAGGGCCCCACATTCTGCAGCCTTAAGGTGAACATGAGCGCAAGTCCATGTCAGTGCTGTGGGTACATATGTATGTGCCTCGGACTGTGTATCAGTGGGACACAGGCCCTGGGGGTGTGTGTATGTGCATTGGGTATGTGTGTGTGTGAGGGCAGCGTGTCCTCGGGTGTGTGTGAGCTCGGGCCGCCATCTCTTGCCCGAGCATTTCATCCCATGATGGTAGGGGTGCTGACCTAGTGGGAGGAGCCCACCTGGGAGCCCCTTGCTACCCTCCCTTCTTCACCCCCCCACTCAACATCTCTGGGTGTTTTGATATGGAATTTAGTTTCTGTGGTTTTGATCTCTCCACCCCATCTCCTATATTAGCTGGTTCACAGAAAGGCATTTCGGGGTGGGGTGGGGTTGGTGTGTGTTTGGGTCTTTTTTCCTTTTTGTGTGTGTATGTTTATCTGACAGTTCTCCCTCATCTTCTTTCCTTGTCCCTCGTATTTGTACGGTACAAGCAATAAAGACGCTTTTTTCAGACCAGGGCCCAGCCTGCACTTGTGCTGGCCCATGACCCTAGGTCTTGCCTTGGTTATGGAGTCTGGCTCCCAGTCACCAGCTTCTTTTGCTCCTGTTGCTCGCTTCAGAGGGTCCTGGTGAGATAGGAGGTGGAGACACAGTGGAGGCTGAGCAGGAATGTGAGGGGAGAATGAGCTCATGACTTGGGCAGGTGGGGAGTTGGGTGTATGCATGAGCCCAGGCTGGGGGGGGGGGGGGGAAGGTGGGCAGGTGTGGGAGGCTGGTGAGGTTCCTGGTGCCTGAGGGCAAGTACAGTGGACAGAGACCTTTCTTGGCCTTCATGCTTCTTAGGGTAAAAGAGGTGGAGTGAAAAGGACAGGAGTGGTAGGAGATTTGGGTGGCTAGAACAAAGAGGGTGTGGCCAGTCCTGGAGCTCAGTGCGAGGGGATGATTCATTTCCCATGGCTACCAAGCCCGGAGTGGGCATTGCCCACCACATCCCCTTCTCCCTGTTAACCGTATAACCGAGAAGTCTTGAGGCTCCCAAACTCCAGGACCCAGTCTGCGCTGTGTTGGTCGTGTTTGTGCCATCAGGTGGATGCTCTGAGCCTGCTTGCAGCTCTGAGAATTGACCCTCTGGCAGCAGTTCCCATTGCGCTGGCTGTGTCCTGGACGAGAGAGCTATGCCGGCCAGGCCTCTCTGTCTCCACATGCAGGCACCAGGGCCGTACCCTGCTGTACCCAATGCACAGAGGGCCTGGCACAGATGAATTTAATTTCAGATTTTGCTAGACGTTAGGGCTTCACATCCATTGAGTCTTTGGGATTTTAAGTGAGTTTAGCAGAAAAGTGAGGTTCAATTTAGAAAAATGAGAGTTAGCCACGGATAAGACTTCTTGTGTTTTTATTGTTTTGTTTCTTTCTAACTTCATATGGACGGTTGCTAATTTAATTACAAAAGTTTGCCCCAGTGGTCATAAGACAAAAAGAGAGGCCTTTGAAGAAAAAGCCTTTTTTTTTTCCCTCTAGTCTCAGCCCCCTGGTGGGCCCAGTGTTAAGTTTCTTCTCCCGCTGTGAGGCAGATCTCCCCGTGTGGGCACATTCCTGGCTACCTCATTCTTTTAGCAGTGGCTATCTGGGTGTCTCTTATTCCATAGGGCTGGAGCCTCACAGTTTTAACAGCTTCTCCCCTTAGTTAAATGTATATCTTTAGATGTACTGGTGCTTATTTCTGAAGTTTTCCCAAAGAGGCAGTTAGAAGTTAAAAAGATTTAGTAAAATTTTACCACTTAAATTTTGAGTTGAATAATCACTTTTGCAGTATGCATTTTAACAATTTCACAAGTTTGTGTAAATACTGTGCCATTTAAAAGAAACACAGCAGAAGAGTGTAAGGAGGTAAGTAAAAATCACTGCAGAGTCCAGGGTCTTGAGTGTTGGTTTTGGGACTCTGTGCAGGTGGGCACTGTGTCATACATACATAGGTGCTTCCCTCCGTCCTCAGCCCCTGCCTGTTTCCTAGTTCTAGTTAATACTAAGCTCCTGGGGTCTGTCCTGCCATCCCATACCCACTCGCCTACCATCATACATACATTAATGGGATGTGGTGGGTGGTTGGTTAAAGGGTTCTCTTTTAGTCACTCTACATTTGGGGAGCTCATGCTTTTCTGGTGCTTCCCAGGGTTCCTTGGGATGATGTCCCCCAGCTGTTTCAGCTGCCTCCTGTTGATGGGAATTTATTTGGTTTCATTCTTTTGCTACAGCCAACAGTGCAGTAATAAACCTTCAGGATCCATCCTTACTGTGCTTGTGATTTTGTATCTGTGGCCTACATCCCAAGATTTTAATATGTGTCAGGTAACTTTCCCAAAAAGAGCAGTAATCCAAATATTTTAAATTATGAAATAATCGCAGACTTGCAAAAACTTTCAAACTTTTGGAAATAGTACTATACTAAGATGATTCTATGGCTGGGCAGGAAATGGGTGAACCTGGAGCATCTTTAGTGGCTGAAAGTGAAGAGCTGCTTTATAAACAAAAAACCCAGAACCTTCCACTAATGATATTATGTCCAAGGGATAGAGGAGCCAACAGAGAGAGCTCCTAGTGGCTGAAGCTGAAAATAATCAGAGCAATGAAATAAATTGGCTTGGGTGGGAAAATAAATTTTCACACCTGTAATTCTAGCACTTTAGGAGGCTGAGGTGGGAGGATTGCTTGAAGCCAGGAGTTGTAATGTGAGATAAATGGTGTTTACCTTTGTGGTCTTCCCCAAAACACATAACCCTCTTCTAACTAAGAGAAGACATTAGACAAATCTCAGTTGAAGGATTTTCTATGAAAATCCCTCACCAGTAGCCTTTAAAACTGTCAAGGTTATTAAAAGTAAGAAGATTGGGCCCACAAATGGCCTGATTAAAAAAAAAAGTCTGAGAAACTGGTACAGCCAAGAGAAGCATAAGGAGACATTACAACTAAATATGGGTATTCCAAAACAAAACATATTAGGGGGAAAGTCAGCAAGTCTGAATAAAGCATTGAGTTCAGTTAATATTGGTTCACCAATTGTGGCAAACGTACTGGGAAAGCAAGCATGGGCAGGTGGGGACTCTGTACTATCTTTGTAACTTTCTGTAATGTATTCAAAAATAAAGATTTTATGTAAAGGAGTTAAAACATACCCTTCACCTAGGTTTCTCATAGCATTTAGTTTAGTTGACAAAAATAGTATCTCAGCATTTTAGTGCATTGATTGTTTCCTTTGTCACTGCCTTTGCCACCTCTGTGTTTATATATCAATCCTGAGACTGGGCCTGGCATGGTGGCTCATACCTGTAACCCCAGCACTCTGGGAGGCTGAAGCGGGTGGATTGCCTGAGCTCACAGGTTTAAGACCAGCCTGAACAAGAGTGAGACCTTGCCTCTAGAAATGATGGGTGCCACTATAGTGGTGGATGCCTGTTGTCTCAGCTACTTGGGAGGCTGAGGCAAGAGAATCGCTTGACCCCAAGAGTTTGCTGTGAGCTCTGACAACATGGCAGTCTACTGAAAGGGTAACAAAGTGAGACTCTGTACCAAAAAAAAAAAAAAAAAAAGGAATTCTGAGACAGAAGCATTGGCCTACATAGCTGACTCAATTATAAAAGGAGATTAACATAGAAACAATGCTTTTCTCTATGGACCTTAAATTTTTTGTGATGGTCACATTTAATGTCCTTTTTGTTGCAGTTTGGCCGGGGCTGGGTTGGAACCTGTCACCCTCGGTATATGGGGCTAGCGCCCTACCTGCTGAGCCACAGGTGCCGCCTTACTTAATGTCCTTTTTTAAAAAAAATTTTCTAGCTAAGGACTCAGTGCTGAGTCCATTGCATTTGTTTCTCAGATTTGAAACTTACAGGGCAATTATTTTGAAGATTGTTTTTTTCTTTTGAGAGAGTCTCTGTTGCCCGGGGTGGAGTGCCTTGGCATTGTAGCTCACAGCAACCTCAAACTCTTGGTCTTGAGCAGTCCTCTTACCTGAGCTTCCCCTGTAGCTGGGAATACAAGCACCTACAGCTAGTTTTTCTATTTTTAGTAGAGATGAGGTCTTCTTTTGCTCAGACTGGTCTTGTACTTCTGAGCTCAACCAGCCTGCTCATCTCAGTGTCCCAGAGTGTCAAGGTTATAGGTGTAGAATGTCTCTTGACCAGTTTGTTGCTTTGTGTTTTCTTGGGATTATATTCAAGTTATTTTTGGCAGGAATTTCTGGAAGTGACATGCCCTTCTGTGGGCACCCTATCAGAAGGCATATGAAAATAATTTGTCCTATAACTGACAACGATGTTATCCTCTGGTTAAGGTGATGTCTTTTTTTAATTATTTATTTGTTTATTTATTTTATTTTTTATTTTTTGGCAGTTTTTGGCCAGGACTGGGTTTGAACCCGCCACCTCTGGCATATGGGGCTAGCGCCCTACTCTTTTGAGCCACAGGCACTGCCTAGGGTGATGTCTTTTAGATTGTTCCACAATGAAATTGTTCTTTTTGTTGTTTTTAGAGACAGAGTCTGACTTTGTAGCCCTCAGTAAAATAAAATAAACCCTATGATGCTGTGGCATCATAGTTCACAGCAACTTTAAACTCTTGGGCTCAAGCTATCCCAAGTGGCTGGCCCGGCTGTCTGTAGAGACGGGGTGTTACTCTTGCTCAGGCTGGTCTCCAACCCATGAGCTCAGGCAATCCACCTGCCTTGGCCTCCCAGAGTGCTAGGATTACAGGCATGAACCACCATGCCCGGCCTTACTACTTTGCCTTTGTAGTTAACAAGCATCTTAGGTATGCTTTGTAAATATCCTGATTCTCATCTAATGTTCACCCACTAGTTTTAACATCTGTTTATGGTTTTTGGATGAAATAATGCTGTGGTAGTTGCTGAATATTTCCCACCATTCTTTTCTTCATTTATAGTTAATGTTCCAAAGGTAAAAGCTACCTACATTCATTTGACAAAAGTACTGGACACCCAGTATGAGCTAGGCACTGTCATTGGATGCTGAAGTCAGTCACAGACAGTTGGGCTGAACAAAGCCCTGTTCTTGGGAGAAGACTCATGCTTTATCAAACATGAAATGCAGAGAATGATTTGATGGTGGCTGGATGGCTACTTCAGAGAAAGGGTCAAAGAAGGCTTCAAGTGATATTTGAGCAGAAACTTGAATGAGGAGGGAGTAAGTCATGTGCATTTCTGGGGGAAGGGCATTCCAGGCAAAGGGAACAGCAAATGCAAAGGCCCTAAAGCAGGCAGGAATCTGAGGTCTCTGGGGAATGTAAAGAAACCAGAGTTTCTCAAGTGGAGTGAGGGAGAGTGGAGGGAAATGAGGTTAGAGAACTAACAAGCCAAAGAGACCTTGTGGCCAAATTTGCATTTTATGGTAAGTATGGCAGGAAGGCATTGGTACATCTTAACCATCTTTCCCCTGCTCACATTTCCTGCCTCACTGACCTTTCTGTGCGTGCCTGAAAATAGCAAGCTGTTTCCTGCCTCAGTGTATTTATTCATGCTGTTCCCCCCACTGGGAATCCCTTCCCCCTTTGCATTTCTGGCTCTTCTTGGGATTTGAATTCCAGTGTCACTTTAGAGAAGCCCTCCTGGATCCCTGCCTCTAAATTACATCTAGCATACTCATTCATTTTAACAAATATTTATCAAGCACCTACTAAGTGCCAGGCCCTCTTCTAGGGACTGGGGTATACAGCATTGAAATAACAGACAAAAAGCCTTGACCTCATGGGGCTCATATTCTAGTCAGGAGGGAGAAAGTAAACAAGGTGATATATGGTTGGCTGGGCACAGTGGTTCACACCTATCATCCCAGTAGCTCAGAACGTCTAAGCGGGAGGACAGCTAGAGGTCAGGAGTTTGTAACCAGCTTGGGCAACAGGACAGGGGAGATCCTGTCCTAAAACACGGCTTGGTGCCTGTAGCTCAGCAGCTAGGGTGCTGGCCACATAACACCGGGGCTGGTGGGTTCGAACCCAGCCTGGATCTGCCAAACAAGGATAACTAGGACAAAAAAATAGCTGGGCATTGTGGTGGGTGCCTGTAGTCCCAGCTACTTGGGAGGCTGAGAAAAGAGAATCGCTTAAATCCAGGAGTTTGAGTTTGCTGTGAGCTGTGGTGCTATAGCACTCTACCGAGACACTCTGTCTCCAAAAAATAAAAAATAAACATTAGGCAGGCTCTGCAGCACAAACTTGTAGTCTAGCCACTCAGGAACCAAGGCAGGAGGATGGATTTAGTCCAGGTGTTGGAAGCTGCTGTGAGCTATGATGCTACTGCACTCCAGCACGGGCAACCGAGCAAGACCCAGTGTAATAGAGATTTCAGGGTGAAATGTGATCTATGAGGGAAGAGCATTTAAGGCAGGTGTGTGCCTGTTGTGCATGGCTGAAGAGGATTGAGTGAGGGCATGGGGTAGATAGGCTCACAGAGGTGTGTATGTCGGGTGTGGTGGGGGCAGATAAATAGTGCATCGTGGGCCTTTAGCGTAAGGGAGATGGAGCTGCGATAGAGTTCTGAACAGAAGCAGGGTGTGTTGGGACTCAGGTGTGCACAAGATCCCTTCTGGATGCATGTGGGTAACAAACTAGGAGATGGGAAGTGGGAGAGCAGCCAGGAGGCAGCTGCACTAGTCAGAGATGAGTACTGAAGACTTGTCCAATCCCCCTTTTAGTGCTAGATTTGAGGAAGGAGAAATAAATCTTACACTTCTTAGTGATCCTGAGAAAGCAGCAGGCAACTGCAGAAGAACTATTCCTCTAAAGATAAGAACAAACTTTACACTGAGCTGAAATAACCTTGAAAAGCGAAAAAAAAAAAAAAAAAAACTACTAATAACAATACCCTGGTTTCAAACATCTGTTACCATAACTATGTAGCTGATATTGAACTGAAGAAAAAAGTATAAAAGAGCCTGGAAAAAAGCTGTTCCTCAGAACTCAGCATTTCATGCTTGGAGGCATCTAAATTCTCATCAGCAATTAAAGGTTCCTTCCTCTATATTGGTCTAAGTGTTTTAATTCGCTGTTGTCCTGCAACACTCCAGGTGATTTGCTAACCTCTGAATACCCCATGCACAAAACGGGGGTCTTCCTTAAATACTTACAGCTGCCATGTCTTTTGCTTTTATTGTGTCAGGCCCTAGGGGGGACCCTTAATCAGAATTTTTTTTTTTTTTTTTTTGTTTAGACAGAGCCTTACTTTATCGCCCACAGTAGAGTGCGGTATCATCACAGCTCACAGCAACCTCCAGCTCTTGGGCTTAGGCGATTCTCTTGCCTCAGCCTCCCGAGTAGCTGGGACTACACGTGCCCGAGACAATGCCCAGCTATTTTTTTGTTGCAATTGGGCCAGGGCCTGGTTTGAACCCGCCACCCTCGGTATGGAGCCGGCGCCTTACTCACTGAGCCACTGGCGCCGCCCTAAACAGACTTAAAATCCTCAGGACAATCCTGTGGGCTAAGTTTTGAAATATTTCCCATTTTATAGTTGGGAAAAATGAGGCTCAGAAAGGCTACTTCTGGGCAGCGGGATGAGGATCTGACTCCAGCTGCCGGACTGACGGGGTTAGAAGGGGGCAGAGTCAGCCTGAGAACATTTGCCTTTGCTCAGGCACCTGCTCCTGCGAGGCGAGCTCACTGCGCACGCGCCCGGGCGCATTTAAAGCACCCGCCAAGGGTCCCTTTCTCCATCTGGAAGTGGTTGGTGTTTGGCTTTGCGGGTGACGCCAGCCTGAAGGATGCTGGTGAGAGGAAGGAGCATGGGGGTACACTTCTGGGCTCGGCCTCTCTCCGGGCGCTGACCCTCAGGTCATCTCCCTTGCAGAGTCCCGCTGCCTTCCCTGACACAGATGTTCCAAGAGCCTCAGGCCCCGACGGTGACCTAGCGGCCACAACTACATGTGTCTCCCCAGGACATCCAGAGAGGCCTTTGGGGCCCTGCGCCCCTTCAGGGCTGGAGGAGGCACTGAGTGCGCTGGGGTTGGAGGGAGAACGCGAGTACGCTGGGGACATCTTCGCGGAAGTCATGGTGAGCGGGCTGCGGGCAGCTCCGGCGCCGCCACCACCCCTAGAATGGCAACCGAGGTGGGCCAATGAAGCCAAAGGTGGCCCACTCGCCCAGCACCCACTCAACAAACAAGCATCTCCCGACTCCCAGTTCCCTCTCCTCCCTGATCACTGGAGGACCACCCCCTCCACGCCCCTGCCCCAACTTCTACACCTTTTTTTGTTTGTTTCTCACCCTTGCAGTTCCTACCGCTCAGAATGCTTTTCCCCACCGCCCCTCCGGGGTCCCTAGCACTTCTCCCTCACACTCGTTTAACAGAAACTTAGCGATTTGTTAACAAATGTCTCTGAGCATGTCCTAGGCACTGGAGGTGATGTGCTGCTGTCGTCGTTCTGGGGAAACAGACAAGCAAGTATATGGGATAATTAGAGAAGGGCCACACAGCCCAAAACACCGGCCCAGTAGTTCTCAGACATCTGTATAACACAGGTTCTTCCAGAAGAAATACTTCAGGGAAGGGTTTATCTAACAAATGCCTTCTGAGTGTCTCTCCTGAGCTGTGGTCTCTGTTAGGGCTGAGATAACACCTGTGCCTTGTACTGGCAGCCCAGCAGGCCACAATAACAAGATGCCCAGGGAAACACCTGATATCTTCAGAGTGGAAAGGGTGTGGTGGAAATAAAGTAATAGAGAGAGAGATGGGATGGAGGAAAAAAGATAGATAAAGTCAGGGAAATGTCAGCTGAGAGTTGAGTGAGAGAAAAGGAAATCAAAAGAGCTGGAAAGGGACCATTTAAGGTAAAGGGGACAATAAGTAAAAAGGGTCTGGGTAGGAATGGGCATGGTATAGTCTAGAAGCCAAAAGAAGGCTGATGGGACAGGAGCATTGGTTGTAAGGGGAGAGGAGATGTTGGAGCAGGTGCAGGACCTGAGTCAGAGGAATTATTGATAGAATTTTCACCAAAGGGTACTGGGAGCCCCAAGAGGATTTTAAGCTACAGCAGTGGTTCTCAACCTTCCTAATGCCGCAACTCTTTAAGACAGTTCCCGTGGGTTGCAACCCACAGGTTGAGAACCACTGAGCTAGAGAGTTCTTAATCTTTCTTTGGAAAGACTCTTCTAGGTGACTTGAGAGGGATTGATTGAGGGTTGGTGGTCAAGAGTGGAGTCTGGGAACTCAGGGGCTCTGGAGGCCAAGTCCTAAGGGGGCTACAGACTGGGGAGGTGGGTAGGGAGGTATCCAGAACCATTCCTCTCTAGAACAAAGTCCAGGGTTCTAGATGGAGAGAGGATGCATTTGGATACCAGTTTGGGTGTGGTACAGACATCCAACTGACTCAAGGAGGCTGCTGCACCCAGAGCTGGAGCTCAGGACAGAAGCTGGAGCATGGGTGTGGAGAGTGAGGCTGTCCCTGCCCAACCCCAGGGGCGCTGCACACTGCCCCAGAGAACCCTGCCCTGCACTGTGACCCCGGAGATGCGTGCACTAGTGGTAGACTGGCTGGTCCAGGTGCATGTATGTACTGGGGAGCCTGTGGGTTGGGCTGGGCCCCCATTACTGGCCCTAGTGGTCACCTGTGCCCTTCCCCAGGAGCACCTGGGCCTAGCGGGAGAAACCCTTTATCTGGCAGTGCACCTACTTGATTCCTATCTAAGGGCTGGCCCAGTGCGCCTACAACGTCTGCAGCTGCTGGGCGTCGCTTGCCTGTTTCTGGCCTGCAAAATGGAAGAATGTGTGCTTCCTGAGGTACTTCTGGGATGGGGATTTGGAGGGTGAAGTTCTTTCCACAGCTCCGTGCCAAACACTTTACTTACTGCAGATTCTGGCGTATGTGTGTGAGGAAAGGGCTGCAAAGGTGTCCCTTTAAGAGAGGAGATTTAGGCCCAGAGGAAGGAAGACGTTTGCTCCCAAATCAAGTAGTTGGGACTTCTACTCAAGTCCATCTGGAGTATAGTTAATGTGCACCAACTCAGTCTCTTATCAGAACTACCTGGTAAAGTAGGGAGTAGTATCTTGGTTTTATGGAAGGGGAAATTGAGGCAGACAACTTAAGTGTATGTCCCATGTCACACTGTAAGTGGATGGGGTCTGAACTCGAACCCAGGTCTTTCTGACTCTGAAATCCGTGCTCTCCACGACTTCCGGACCCAAGTCAATGGCCCCATTTTACAGATCAGGAACCTGAGGTCTGAACTTGGACTGAACTGATTTTCAGGCGTTCCAGGGCAGGGAGTAAAGAGCCAGGATCCAACGCTCCTCCTCCGCCCCCTTCTTCTCCCATCCGCAGCCCTCTTCCCTCTGCCTCCTGAGCGCGGGCTCCTTTTCTCGGACTGAACTGCTACGGGCCGAGCGCCGTATCCTAAACCGCTTGGACTTCCGGCTGCACCATCCCGGCCCACTGCTCTGCCTCAGGCTGTTCGCGGCTCTAGAGGGGAGTGGCTCCCAGGTGTGCGGAGGCGGGGCTGGGGTGTTTGTGTGGGCGTGACTGATGTGTGGGCGTGGCCTGACGTTCACACACACACACACACACACACACACCCACGGGCAGGTGATGTTACTTGCTACCTACTTCCTGGAGCTGTCCTTGCTGGAGGCTGAGGCTGCGGGGTGGGAGCCCGGTCGTCGCGCAGCTGCAGCTCTGAGCCTGGCCCATGGTGTGCTTTATGGATTGGGCTCCAGGCCCCTGTCGGCATTTTACAGGTGTGGCTTTGGAGGAGGGCTTGTGATAGGGTCTCTGAGGCTCCAGAGACCTCCCTTCCTGGTCGTCATCTTTACCATCTCAGAGAATGAGAAACAATTATTCGGGGAAGAGGCGGCACCTAGACTTAACTTTTCTGGGCGTAGGAGAGAATGGGGTGTCTGCCTAGCTCGTGGATCCCATTTGCTTTTCTCTGGGGGTGTTTGAAAGTATGGGAGTGTTTATCCAGGTTTGGTGACCTTTAACCTCGCCCCAGGGTTTCTTAGGCCTTGAGTCCGCCAGCTCTGTATCTGGTTGCGGAAGGTGGTAGCTCTTTAGTGGCGAGAGCCGTTAACCATGCCACTGGGTGGCAGAGTGAATCACCGTCCCAGCCTATGTCCTCCTTTCCCCCATCCCCGTTCCCCAACGGTAGAGCGAATGTCTGCCCATCCTCAGCGTTACTCCTTCCTTTCTCTCGGGTCCTGGCTCCACTCTGGCCGCGCTCTGCGGGCAGAATCGGGTGTCTGCCCCTTCCTGGTGTCCCCAGTCACTCTAGTTGAGGATGGGACATGTGTTCAATCTCCAGAGAGCCTCTGATCAGCTCCTAGATACCTACGTCAATATGTCTTCACAGCCTTGAGGGTAGGTCTTCTTCACCCGCTTGCCTCAGTTTCTCTATCTCCTCGCTGCAGCCCTGAGGAACTGAGCCCCCTCCAGCCATGCATGGCCCGCGCTGCACTCCGAGGCCCTGCGCCGGGCCGCGCTGCCGTCTTTCTCAAGTACGCACGGCCCCCACGCCTGTGCACCAGTCTTGCCGCTGCCCGCCTCCTCCGCCGTCCCCAGCCTGGGCCTCCATGAGTACTGAGAGTAAAAAAAAAAAAGAAAAAAATTCCCTTTTATCTGTTACCTCAATAAAAGTTTTATTTTATTCTGAGCGCTCTCGGTCCTTATTGGTCACATTCTAGCCCCCTCTCGCTTCCAATTGGTCACTTCTTAGGTCTCTTACTCTTTGATTGGATGTTCTCAATACGTCCTTTAATGGTCGCCGAAAGATGGGATAAAAATTCTGAACTCCCCCACGAGGGGGCACTAGCGGACTTTCCTAAACGTCACTCACCTGTGTTAAACTGGGATTTCCCCCCCTCAGGGTTGGGAAGAAATATGGAAGGACTGGGGTTGTGGGGAAGTGAGAATACCTGCTCCAGTTATAAGCAATGCTGCCTCCATGGTTGCCTTTCATATTTTATTCAAATAAAGCTGAAAATCTGTAATTCCCTAAACGCTTCTGTGTTTATATATAATCAATTCAATTTCTTATGGTTGTACAAGTTCACATCACGTATATTGACGTGGAAGGTCATAAGTTTGTAGGAGTCCTTGATAGTAAGAATTTGGTAAATGGGGTCTGATTTACGTAACCACTGAAGTGTCCCAGTGTCAGGAGGGGGTTATTGTAGTAACTGACCTCATAGTAATGTGGTGAGGATGTGAGTTAATATGTACTTAGATCAAATGTGAAACATCCAATTTACTTAAGTACTAAGTGTGACACTTGTATCTCTGACATTTCACTTCAATACTTGTTTTATTGTGAAGGTACATCCTAATTCTTTCAAATACATGTTTTGGCTTGTGATTATCTTTCAAAAAAATTTTTAGATCAGTGTTTGTGAAATCATGGCTAAGTCAAACATGTATGTTAAGTTTTGAATACAAGTTCTATTGTGGAACCAAGGCAGGGAAGACAGTTCAAAATGTCAACAGAATGTTTGGGAAGGATGTGACTGAACACATTATTCCTTCAATAGTTTGAGAAGTTCTGGTGAACTTGAAAAGGAGCCACATGGATGACCTGAGACCAAGGAGGATAATGATGAGTTGAAAGCTGTAGTGGAAGTGAATCCTGGTCAACCTAGGCATGAATTAGCAAGATTTGATGTTACTATTTCAACAGTATTGAACCATTCAAAACAAGTTAGCAAGGTAAGGAAGTTGGATAGATGGGTTCCACATGAATTAAATGAGTGTCAGAAGAGAAACTGTCCTAAAGCTTTCCTTTTTCTTTCTCCCCCCCCCCCTTTTCTTTTGGTAGTTTTTGGCTGGGGCCAGGTTTGAACCCACCATTTCTGGTATATGGGGCCAGTGGCTTACTCCTTGAGCCACAGGCACCACCCTTTTTTTGTTTGTTTTTGTTTTTGAGGTGAGCTCATTCTGTTGCTCAGGCTAGAGTGCCATGGCCTCAGCCTCACAGCGACTTCAACCTCCTGAGCTCAAGCAATCCTCCTGCTTCAGCCTCCCAATTAGCTGGGATTACAAGCATCCACCACAATGCCTGACTAACTTTTTCTACTTTTAGTAGAGACAGGGTCTCACTCTTGCACAGGTTGGTTTCAAACCCCTGAGCTAAAAGGAACATCCCACTTTGGCCTCCCATAGTACTAGGATTACAGGTATGAGCCACCATGCCTGGCCTTAATTTTTCTATTTTTAGTAGAGACAGGGTCTTGCTCTTGCTCAGGTGAAGCTTATTTTTCTTTGCTGTCTTACATAATGGCAAGCCATTTCTACACCGTATTGTTATGTCTGATGAAAAATGGCTTCTTTTCGACAATCACAAGATTTGGTTGGATAAAGATGAAATTCTGAAACAATCTAAAACTCAATATTCACCACAAAAAGCTAATAGTGTCTGGTGGTCTAGCACTGCCATTCTCCACTACAGCTTCATGAAATCTGGTCAGTTGATTACAATGGCTATCTACTGCAACAAATTGGACAAAATGATGAGGCTGCTTGTGATTAAGCAGCTGAGATTGGTCAATAGAGACAGGCCAATCCTTTTGCAAGACAATGCTTAACCACACATTGCACAAACAATGCTGCTCAAACTACAGAAGCTGGAAGACTTTGCACAAAATGACAACCACTTCTTCCAGGCTTTGGACCACTTCTTGCAAGGAAGAAAATTCAATTCTCAACAAGATGTAGAAAATGCCACGTGCCATTGTCCTTTACTTTTAGGGTTTCTTTGCTGCTGGCATAAACTACTGTTCAAATGGCAAAACTAGTTTACTTTAATTATACTGCTTATAGGAGATATCAAATCAAAAGTTTATTATATCAAGACTGGGCATGGTGGCTCACACTTGTAGCACTCTGGGAGGTTGAGGCAGGTGGATTGCTGGAGCTCATGAGTTTGAGACCAACCTGAGCTACCAAGACCCTGTCTCTAAAAAAAAAAATAGCCAGGTGTTGTGGCGAGGGCGGGTAATCCCAGCTACTTGGGAGGCTGAGGCAAGAGAATAGCTTGAGTCTAAGAGTTTGAGGTTGCTTTGAACTACAATGCCACAGCACTACCGGGGGCAACAAAGTGAGACTCTGACTAAAAAAAAAAAGTTTATTATATCAAACATTTCATATTTAACGACCTACCCAAAGCTTTAGGACAATGCCTGACACCTATATGATAGGGAAGTGCATCCTAGCACGACTGATTTAGGTACAGTTGTCTCCTGCTACTGTGTCCTAGTACCTAACCATTTACTTGGTCAGAGAACATTTATTCTCTGAATGAAAGGCTCTCCATATTTTTAATTAGAACACATCTGAGGGGGGTGGCGCCTGTGGCTCAAGGAGTAGAGCGCCAACCCCATATACTGGCATTGGTGGGTTCAAACCCAGCCCCAGCCAACAACTGCCAAAAAAGGGAAAAAAATAATAAAAACACATCTAAGGTAGAGAAAAGTGAGTGTATTGCTCAAGAATTGAAGCTCAGGAATTATATTATGTTATATATATATATATATATATGTTTTTGGGACAGATCCTCAAGCTGTTGCCCTGGGAGAGTGCCATGGCATCACAGCTCACAGCAACCTCCAACTCTTGGGCTTAAGTGATTCTCTTGCTTCAGCCTCTCAAGTAGCTGGGACTACAGGTGCCCGACACAATGCTTGGCTATTTTTTGGTTGTAGTTGTCATTGTTGTTTGGCAGGTCTGGGCTGGATTTGAACCCGACTGCTCTGGGTATGTGGCTGGTGCCTTAGCCCCTTGAGCTACAGGTGCTGAGCCAAAGCTCGGGAATTTTAGGCTCCTCATGGCGCCTGGATTTGGAGGCACAGAGAGGAACATGTTTCTATCCCTGAGGTGTTCAAGGTCAGACACCTTGAACATCCCAAGGCTGGAACTCAGGAATAGGGGAGAGACTCAGCAAAACCATTTTCCGTAAAGTTCAGTAAGAGATCGAGGAGAGGCAGATGCTGCTATTGGGATGGAAGGTGCTGAGTTAAGCCTGTTGAATGGGACTTTTGTGGTGGTGGAATTGACAGAAGGGGTGGGGAGAATGGAGAAACACGGGCTGGGACCCAAGTTAGTGTCTTGGGGGAGGAGGAAGGAATGGTAATACATAAGGCTATTCACTCATTTGTTCAATGACTATAGTATGTATGTGTGCTGACTCAGAGCCAGGCATTTATGATCACATAACCCAGAGTCTAATGGAGGATAAGAAACCCTGGCTATTAATTGTCCATTGCTGTATGAGGCCCGGTGCTAAGTATTTTACCTTGCATAATATAATTCAGTCCCTGCAGCCACTCTGAGCTAAACTTGCCTGTTATCCTCATGTCACACAGAGGAAGTTAAATTGGAGGAAGCTCAAGGAACTTGGCCAAGGTCCCACAGCTAAGTAAGCAGCTAAGGAGGATTGAAAGGCAATCACCTCATTCACCCTGTTTTTCTCTTGAAAGCCTTCCCCATGCTTCCTCTCTTGAACACTCTTTTATTATTGTGCTACTCACCTTGGGCTGTCACTAACTGAAGACTTGTCTGCCCTCTTGCTGTCCCCCCCCACCTCAGTGGTGAGCTGGTTGAGAGCAATACACAGATCTCTCTTATTTACAGAGTTAGTGCCTCTTCCAGGAAGCCTTCACTCACCACTTCAGCCCAGGACAGGTGGCACATCTGGGACCTCACAACCTATTGTGCCCCCTCATTCCAGCCCTCCCCTTTGCATGCCCCCTTACCCATCCTAGTTCTAACCCTTCTGCCTGAGCTTCCCAGGCTAGCCCACTCAGGGCTGTCACTGTCTGGACTGGGGGCCCCGTGAAGATAGGATGTGAAGGTCTCTCTGTTTCTGTTATGTCCCAGTATCACCCAGTGAGCTGGGCACAGAAAAGATATCACTGGATATTTATTGCATAAATAAATGAATTCTAGAGTTGATATTATTGTTCCATGTTATTGATGAGCATACAGAATTCCTGGTAATTTAAGTGAACTTGTCAGGTCATGCAACTAATGAGAAAATTAGCAGGGATTTGAATTTGAGCAGCTTGAGTCTATGTCCTGTGTTCTTATCCAATATGTCAGATGGCTAGTGGGCTGAAAGCCAACTTTCTGCGAGGTTGATATCTTCCTACTTTTTCCTCCAGGCTTATCCTTTCCTTCTAGAAATCTTCTGGAGAGCTTTGGGTATAGGGGAAGCGAGCAGGCGGGAGGATGGGGAGAGTAAACGGAATGGTTAAGAGAGCAGCCGACTGAAGATCTAGGGCGTGGACTGATTCGGAGGTGAGCGTGAATAAAGTCTTGAGGGGGTTCTCTAGACCCATAGGGGGCAGCCGGAGTCGGTTGCCGGAGGTGCGGGGGCGGAGGAAGGGTGGGGACCAGCCCCGCGGGGGGCGATGCGGTAGCTGCAGCAGCGGCGGCAGGAGTTTCCCACAATGCAGTGCGGCGCGCTGTCCCCGGTGCTAATGCTCAGCGCTGCCCCGGAGCCTCCGCCGCGCCCGCCTCCCGCCCTCTCCCCGCCGGGCCCGGGGCCGGGTTCCCGCCATGGCTCGGCTCGTCCAGGTCCCGCTCCTGAGCCGTCGGGGGGCCTGGGTGCGGCACTCGACAGCAGCCTGCGGGCCGCCGTGGCGTTCAAGGCGGAGGGCCAGCGCTGCTACCGAGAGAAGAAGTTCCGGGAAGCCATTGGCAAGTATCACCGGGCACTGCTGCAGCTGAAGGCGGCGCAGGGGGCCCGCCCTGGCGGCCTGCCCACCCCCGCCCCCGGGCCCACCAGCAGCCCTGGGCCCGCGCGCCTGAGCGAGGAGCAGCGGCGTCTGGTGGAGAACACGGAGGTGGAGTGTTATGACTCCCTCACGGGTATGGTGCGGTCGCGGGGCACAGAGGGGCATGTGTGTAAGACATGGGGAGTGAGGGGTGATGAGGAGCCCTTGGGGCCTTGGTGGGTGGGGAGGCTGAAGGGCCAGGGCTGTGGTCTGTTGAGAGAGACCTCAGAACTTGATCAGGAAAGGGACTGGGGGCAGGGGACCACAGGGATCTCTGGATGCAGGGAGTTGGACGCAGGAAATAGGCTTTGGACTGGGTCTTTGGGGCCCCTTTTCCTGAGTCATTCCCTGCCACAAGGGAACCTAAGGTGAGAAAGGTCTACCCTGAGTGAGCCATTCAAGGCCCGGTCCCTCACCTCTGCGAGCGCCCTTAATACTCTGGTTTAATGAAACCTTATGGCTAATTGTCCAAGAGCTTTTGTCCGTGCCGCTTGCGCCCTCTAGTGGCGGCGCAGATTGAGTCTATTTTGATCCGCTACCAGATTGGCGCCCCCGGGTGGCCTGAGTGAGCCTTTAGGCCGGTTCCCGGCAACCTGGAGGGCAGGCTCCAGGTCAGGTGGGTCTTGGGAGTGCCTGCAGGCTCTGAGGGTACCGACCCGCGGCGCCCCCGCAGCTTGCCTGCTGCAGTCGGAGCTGGTGAACTATGAACGCGTGCGTGAGTACTGTCTCAAGGTGCTGGAGAAGCAGCAGGGTAACTTCAAGGCCACCTACCGCGCTGGCATTGCCTTCTACCATCTGGGCGACTACGCACGCGCGCTGCGCTACCTGCAGGAAGCCCGCAGCCGAGAGCCCACAGGTGAGGGGTCGGGCAGGGCGGGGCAGAGGTGGGGGCTGGGCCCGGAGCAGGGAAAGGGACTAGAGTCCAGGAAACAAGGGCAGGAAGATCAGAGCAGGGGTGCAGAGTCCTCTGGTGGGGCTGCCTGATGGGAGAGCTGTACGTTAACTGACGTTCCCCTCACCATCCACCTACTCCCTACCCACCCACCGTTCATTCAGCTATCTCTTCACCGGCCAAACATCCGTCCACCCATCCCTCTCCTGACATTTACCCAACCACTTCTCAAATATTGTAATTGATCCAACCCATGTTCACCTGCTCAGCCACTCCTCTATCCACTCACCCACAGTCATCTCCATTATGTCTCCCCCAGTACACACACTCATTCCTCCACTTACCGATCAACCCATTCGCACTCACTGATTCATTCACCTTTTCCATCATCCACTTATCCACCTGGGTTGGGCAATGCCAGGAATTTGGTGTGTATGTATGTGCATGTGTGTGATTAGCAGAGTTGAAGGATTGTTCCTTGTCCTTTGGAAGATCACAGGCAGGGTGTGAGGGTGTGTGTGTATGCAGAGAGACAGACAAATCACTCAAATTTTGTGTTAAGAGCTAATGAGGGCCCAGTACAGTGGCTCATGTCTGCAATCTGAGCATTCTGGTAGACTGAGGCAGGAGGATTGCTGAAGGTCAGGAGCTCAAGACAAGCCTGAGCAAGAGTGAGACCCCATCTCTACTAAAAATGGAAAAAATAAGCTGGGCACAATGACACACATCTGTAGTCCGAGCTACTCAGGAGGCTGAGGCAGGAGGATTGCTTGAGCCTAGGAATTGGAGGTTACACTGAGCTATGATGACACTGCACTCTAGCCAGGGTGCCAGAAAGGAGACTGTTTCAAGAAAAAAAAAAAAGCTAATGAGGAGAGAAGAGGGATCACAACAGGTACGTGAGCAGGTTGTGGGAGCAAAGGTGTAAGATTAATTTTCCTGTTAAGTGGCTTCAGAACAGACTTCTCACAGATACCATTGGAAAATGAGTAGAAGTGTGACAGGAGCCACCGCAAAGGGGGCATTCCCAGCAGTGGGTATAGCAAATACAGGAAGGATGGAGGTGTGACATGCCTGTGCTCTGCTGATTGTGGCTGCAGCTTGGGTAAAAGAGCTGTGACAATACAGTGGGTGTGTGGGGCACCCACTGGAGACTGGGGAGAATGAGGTGTGAGCCACGGTGTGTAGATGTCACCTGCTGCCTCCAGTCACCCAGATAATGCCCTACCCACCTTCCCTGCAGACACCAACGTCCTCCGCTACATCCAGCTGACTCAGCTAAAGATGAACCGTTGCAGCCTCCAAAGGGAAGACAGTGGGGCTGGGGTGGGGGCCGCATCTGGGGCTGGGACTCGGGATGTTGTTGGCTGAAGCAAGTGCAGGAGGACTGTCTCTACTCCCTCCCATCTCACATGTAACTTCCCCCAGCTCATGTGTTCACTGGTAAAACACTTGTCACTGGTGACCATTACCTCTTTGTGTGGTGTTCTTATGGGGACTGGGAAGGAGATGTGGGCCTGGGCCTCATCTCTTGGATGAGGGTCTTAGGAGGGTATGTGGGGTGAGGAGTGTCCCACTGGGAATGACCCAGCATCAGAGCCTGGGCCAGGGAAAGACATACAGCCAAGTTCAGTAGGGGGCAGGGGTTACCTTTAATGCTGCATTTTGTGCCAAATCCCCCATGATGCCCTGTCCCTGAGTATCCCTGCCCACCCTCTCCCCAGTGCAGGGTGGGCACAGGGCTCCACCCCCTGGGGTACAAAGGAATAAATTAAGTCTCCTCCCTCCCCCCTTCCCCAATAAATAGCATTGAGTATCCTGCCCAGGGCCTCCCCCACCTTGTGGCATGGCAGGCTGGGGTGGGGCCTGGGGCGCTACATTCATGGCTGCCCAGGCGGGCGGTAGTGGGCAGGCGTCAGTGGGGGCCATGTACCCCACACAGGGGCACTGTGCTGTCCTGGCTCTGCCCCTCCATGTCCATGTCAAGCAGCGTGGGCTGCATGCTGGGGGGCCCAGGGCTCTCTGGAGTGTCTGGCCTGCTGGGAGGCGAGATGCTGAGTGTCCGGCCGAAGGAGACCAGTTTCCAGGGGTCTAAGCGAGGGCGATTGGCGGCTGGCCGGGGCCTTGGGGCGAAGGTCAGGGTGGTGGGGCGGCCTGGGAACTCAGGGGGCCGGCGGCGGGCTGGGAACAGGGCCTGGGGGTCAGGCAGGCGAGGGAAGTCCAGGGAGTCTCGAGGGCCTGGTAAAAGAGGGTTAGATGAGATGAGTGGGGGTGGAACAGAGGGTGGCATTTAAAACCCAGGAGATTTTACATGGAAAGTGGAATTTTGAGCTTCTCTTAAAAAATCCACAGATCTCGAAGGGCCCACTTTCTATCACAAGGCAACAGCCACCAGTAGTGCTTGGACCTTGACTTAGGTCCCAACCACTCCCAGTTGCTCACTCATCTGGGTGGGCTCTGGGCATAGTCCTTCACATTTTGTAGCCAGTTTCTTAGCACCCTTCTAGCCAAAGCCCCCGTCCTCCTGAGTCTTCTACATTGGGCCAGGGTCATGCAGATAGACTTATAAGAGACCTCAAACATGATATTATACAAACAGCACCTCAGCTAGCCTAGTGCTAGCACCCTGGGAGGCCAAGATGGGTGGATCACTTGAGCTCAAGAGTTCTAGACCAGCCTGAGCAAGAGTGAGACCCCCAGTTTCTACTAAAAATAGAAACAATTAGCCAGGTGTTGGGGCCAATGCCTGTAGTCCCAGCTAGTTGGGAGGCTGAGGCAAGATAATTGCTTGAGCCCAAGAGTTTGAGGTTGCTGAGTGAGAGTCTGTCTCACAAAACAACAACAAAACTCCACAAAACCCATGAAAAACGGCACCTCACTACATAAGTGAGGATTAAATACAATAACAATTGTGAAACAAGCAGCAATCTTCTATCATGGCAATCATCTTTGTCATGGTTAAATGCACAGGGTACAGTGACTAGCCCCTGAGTGCTACCCAAGAGTCATTACTATAGTCATAACTGTTACCATTGTTAAAACCACCTCTTGTTTTTTTTTTGAGAAAGAGTCTCACTTTGTTGCCCACAGTAGAGTGCTGTGGTGTCAAAGTTCACATCAACCTCAAACTCTTGGGCTTAAGAAATTCTCTTGCCTCAGCCTCCCAAGTAGCTGGGACTATAGGTATCTGGCACAACACCCAGCTAGTTTTTGGTGGCTCACGCCTGTAATCCCAGCACTGTGGGAGGCTAAGAAGGGAGAATTGCTTGAGCTCAGGAGTTGGAGACTTGCCTGAGCCAGAGTGAGACGCAGCCGGGCACTGCCGCGAGCGCCTATAATCCCAGCATCTTCCAGAGGCAGAGGCAGCCGGATGCCCACAGCCGGAGTCTGAGGTTGCAGTGAGCTAGGACACCATTGCCCTCTGCTCAGGGCATAAGGTGGGACTCTTGTCTCAACAACCACCACCAGCAAAGAAATAGAGACCGGGTCTAACTCTGGCTCAGGCTGCTCTCGAACTCAGGCATTCTACCCGCCTTGGCTTCCCAGAGTGCTAGGATTACTGGTGAGCCACCTTGCCGACCCTTCCTGCCTAGTTCTTGCAGGCATCAATTTGCCATCCCTGATTCATCCTGAATCTCAGTCACCCAGGTACCCACAATGCTTCCAGGAGGGTGGACAAGGGAACTCAGATCCTCCCTCCTCCAAGCTAAACCTGAGTCTGCCACCTTAGTGGGTGGCTGGGCTTGGACATTGGACCTAGGCCAGGGCAAGGGACAGGGCTGTTTTCTGCGATCTGGGTGCAGTGAGGGCGCCTCACTCACCAGGGCCATGGCCCATGGGCTCGAGCGGCCCCCGCTGCCCCAGCGCCCCGTCCGATGGCGTCCGCCGGTGCCCGCGGCTCACTGCGCGAGCTGCAGTGACGTGAGTGGGAGTGAGCGACTGACGCGGGTCCTTCTTGAAGCTCTCCAGCTCCAAGTCCACCAGGGGGTTAGTGCTGGGTGAGGACAGGGACTCGGGCTGGGGTGGGGAGGGCGCTGGGGAGGGCGCGGCCGGCGCGGCCTCGTCGCTGTCCGAGCGCAGCAGTGAACGCGTGGAGTTGCAATCGGAGACAGACGACAGTGACACAAGGGTGGCCGAGGGCGCCAGGCCCGGGCCGGTGGCTGAGTCTTCCCGGCGGCTGGGGTGGCGAGCAGGCGGGCTGAGACCCCGAGGGAAGCGGCCACCGCGGGGGAAGAAGAAGCCGTCCAGCCAGCGCCGCTGTTCCTCGACGTCCGCAGCTCGCGCCTCCGCCACGTCGGCGCCCAGGCCCACGGCGCCCAGCAGCGTGGCGCAGCCCAGCAGCGCTAGGTCGCAGCGCCGCCGGGCGCTATGTCCCGGCCGGGCAGGGGGCGCGGCTGGTGCCGACTCCCAGGGCACCCGCGTCCCCAGGGAGGGCTCGTTGGGTATCGGCACTGTGAGGTAGGACGGGGTCGTGTAGGGGGAAGGGGGCATGCTGCTGCCTCCGTCCGCCTCCGCGAACTCCTCTGCAACCGGAGAGGGGGATCACTGTATTGCCGAGCTTGCGAGCACTTGGTGGCAAGGGATAGGCCCCCAGTGACCCCTCCAACAGCAAGACCACCACGTCCCACTAAGCACTGTTCTAGAATCTCCACCCCCACCCCCCGTGGGCTCAGGAAAGGGTGCTTCTTGCCTGTGGGAATGACAATGACACCCATTCCCTGGGGACCTGCTCTCTCCCTTTCCAGGAATGCTTCTCTTCACTGGCCCAGCGAATCCTGTCCTCTCCCCTCAGCCCTGGGGAAGGGCTTCCCCACTTTGTCCTGGGATATGCTCTCCTTTGGCCAGGGAACGTCCCCCCCTTACCCTCTTACCCATCTCATTGAGGCTGGCAAAGCCGGGGGCCATGGGTGTGTGTTTGGGGGATTTGCCCAGATTGGGGGCACTTGATGACCATTGTTTGCTTCCTTCCCCGAGGGTCTTCAGCCTGCAGGCGGTACCAAGAGATTGGGGGGAGGGGACCTCAGCCCTGTGGCTGACTTGGGCTTAGGGGCAGGGCACAGGGTGCAGGGCCAGCACCACCAGCACCTCACCTCTCTTCTCCTCCAGCCCGCTCCTTCTGGAGGGTAGAGCTGGGCCCCCATGTCCGGCCTTTCTTCTTGCCTCCAACAAGCTCTTCTTTCTTTGGGGGTGCACTGCGGCCCCATGTCCCACTGCCACTGGGGCTGCTGCCACTACTGCCACTACCACCACAGTCCACCGGAGTCACTGGGTCAAGGGAAGCCACCTGGTTACTGGGTAATGGAGAATCTGTCCCTACTGGGTACCCAGCCTTCATGCTCCCCACCACAGATTCCCCCCCTACACCTATGTGTTTAAGGATCTTTCTAACTCCATTCATGATCCCTCCCTGCTATAAATCCTCCCATAGCTCCCCACTGCTCTCAGGAAAAAGTCCCAACTCCTCAGCCTGGTATTTCAGGCAACTTCAAGCTATTCCCTGCCAAGGTCCTCAGCTTCATCTGCCAGGCACAGCCCAGTCCTTCACTATGCATTTTGAGGGGCTGCCACCCTTCAGCGTCCACCTCTGGGTAGTTAGTTTCCTGTCAGCTGGTCTTCTCTATGCCTGCCACACTTCAAACATTCCTTGTACTAGCATTTGCAACTGCTATATGGCTATAAGTCTCTGTGTCTCCTGCTAGACTGACCTCTCGGGCCAGGTATAAAGCAGGTATCCAAGCAGAAGCGTGTAAAGGGGCTGTGAGTGGGGGCAGGGCTGGGGTTAGATGGGGTAAAACAGGAGTTAGCTTTGCACCCCTCAACTCATTAGCAAACTCCGATGACTGTGCCTCTGCCATGTAGCCCTGGCTGTGGCCATCTCTCCCTTCCAGGTCCCCTAGTTCAACCCCCACCATCTCATCAGTCTCCCTACCTTTATTTCTCACAGCAGCTGGAGGGAAAATGAGAATTAGATCGGCCTCACTCACAGCCCTTTAGGCGCTTCCCTATGGCATCTAAAAGAAAATTGAGACTCCTCACCCTGGCTCTCAAGGCCCTGCATGATCTAGCAGCCCCTGTGGATGCCTTAACCACAAAACCTATGCTCTCTCCCAGCTAAGTGGGCTAAGAGTTAGCATGCCTAGCTTGTTCCACCTCCAGGCTCTTGCCTTTACTGTCCCCTCTGCCAGGGGCACTCTGCTTTTGGGTCTTGGCACATCTTACTCCTTACCATGAAGGTCCCTGCTCAAACCTCACCTCCTCAGACAGGCCTTCTCAATGTAAAATAGCAACCCTTCTGTGATCATTAATTTTATGCATCAGTCAACTTGACTGGGCTAAGAGATGCCTAGATAGCTGGTGTTTCTGAAAGAGGCTAGCATTTGAATGGGTAAACTGAGTAAAGAAGGACTGGCCCTCACCAATGCCCTCAACAAAAAGGCAGACAAAGGGTGAATTTGCTGCATGAGCTTGGAATCCATCTTCTCCTGAAATCAGACATTGGTGATCCTAGTTCTCAGGCCTTTGGAACTACATCACGAGCTTTCCTGAGCCTCCAGCTTGCAGATGGCAAATTGTGGGACTTCCTAGCATTTACAATCACGTGAACTCATCCCTCTTAATAAATCTCTTTCTATATACCTAAATACATGCTACTGTTCCTGGTTCTCTGCAGAATCCTAAATATACCTGCTCTCTTATTCCCTCCCCTGAGTTCCTTTACAGCACTTATCACTACTGGACATTATCCTGCTTACTAATTTGTTTCCTTGTTTATTGTCTGTTTCTTTCTGATGAGGATGAGGAAAGGGGCCTTACCTGGCTTGGTGCCAGGTGTGTGCTCAAAAATATTTGTTGATTGACCGACTGACTGGTCAGGGCCTTGGGAAATACTCACGACGGATGGCCCTCAGCCGGGGGATGATACTGGGGCTTGCGGGGGGGCTGGCTCCATCAGATCCTTTCCGCTTGTCCAGAGTTGGAGAGGCCTGGACTGTGATCTTATGCTCGAAGCCTGAAAAAAGGAAAAGAAGCTTTTCTAAGCAAATGGTTCCACAGGTAACCAAGTTTCTTTGTAGCAGTATAGAGGAATGACAGAATGGGAACACCACCATTTTTCATTCCTTAATGCAGTGGTTCTCAAAGTGTGGTTGCCAGAACAGCAGTGTCTCCATCAGCTAGAAAGTTCTGGGACATGAAATGCAAATCCTGGCCCCTCCCTGAATCAGCAACTGTGGGAAGTAGGGAAGACAAGCACCTATCTACCTGGTTTAACAAGCGTGAGAGCCCAACTGACCAAGGATCTAGGCTTGAGTGTCCAATATGGTAGCCATTAACTACAAGTGGCAACTGAACATTTGGAATGTGGCTTGTACAGCTGAGGTTTAGCCTTTATTTATTTAATTGTAACTACAGAATTTTAAGTTTAAATTTAAAAACAGATATTCAATTTGGTTATCAGAAACATTTAAGCATGTTTAGAACAACTTGGGTATATGTACCTAAACTCTAAATTTTATGAAATCTAAATGTAGATAAAAAAATAAATAAATGTAGATTAAAAAACTTTTTTCTTTTCTTTTCTTTTTTTTTTTTTGAGACCAAGTCTCACTCTGTTGCCCTGGCACCATGGCATCATAGCTCACAGCAACCTCAAATTACTGGGCTCAAGTGATCCTCTTGTCTCAGCCTCTCAAGTAGCTGAGACGACAGGAAACCCCCACAATGCCTGGCTAGTTTTTCTATTTTTAGTAGAGATGGGTTCTCGTTCTTGCTCAGGCTGGTCTTGAACTCCTGAGCTCAGGCAGTCCTCCTGCCTGTGCCTCCCGGGGTGCTAGGATTACAGGCATGAGTCACCACACCCAGATGATAAAAAGTGTTTGATGGAAACTTACTGCCCAGATTGAGATATGCTATAAATATAAAATACACACTGGACTTCAAAGATTTAGTATGGAAACAAAGAAGGCAAAATATTTCATTTATAACTTTTTTTTTGAGACAGAGTCTCAGTATGTCACCCTCAGTAGAGTACCATAGTGTCACAGCTCACAGCGACTTCAAACACTTAGGCTTAAGTGATTCTCTTGCTTTAGCCTCCCAAGTTGCTGGGACTACAGGTGCTGGCCACAATGCTGGGCTATTTTTTGGTCGCAGCCGTCACTGTTGTTTGGCAGGCCCGGGCTGGATTGGAACCCGCCAGCTCAGGTGTGTGTGGCTGGCGCCTTAGCTGCTTGAGCCATAGGCACTGAGTCCCAGCTATTTTCTTGTTGCAGTTGTTTAACTGGCCTGGGTTGGGTTTGAACCCACCACCCTTGGTGTATGTGGCTGGCATCATAACCACTGTGCTATAGGCACTAAGCCTCATTTAAAAATTTTTAATATTGATTACATGGATATATTGGGTTAAATAAAATATATTAGAATGCTTTCTGTTTCTTCACATTTTTTAATGTGGCCTGCTATAACATTTAAAATTATTCACACAGATTACATTATATTTCCACTGTCCAGCACTGCCATATGCCTTGTAACATCACAGAGAAGGATAACCAGATACTATGTGTCTTCTTGTGGGTGAACACATCACCTGGGAAGCAATCTTGTCAAAAAATAAAAAATGGCCTAGACACAGTGGCTCACACCTATAATCCTAGCTCCTTGGGAGGCCAAGGTGGGTGAATCACTTGAGCTCAGGAGTTTGAGACCAGCTTGAGCAAGAGTGAGACTCTGGCCCTACTAACAATAGAAAACTAGCCAGGCATTGTGGGAAGGTGCCTGTAGTCTCAAGGTACTTGGGAGGCTGAGGCAAAAGGATCACTTGAGCCCAGGAGTTTGAGTTTGCCACACTGCTATGTGATGCCATGATGATGCCATGGCACTCTACCCAGGATGACGGAGTGAGATTCTGCCTCAAAAAAAAAAAAAAAAAAAAATTATATATATTATATTTAATAATAAAATATCAAACCTGAGCCTGAATCTGATTAAGCCTTGAGAACCACCTATTAGGTTGATCCATATGACACTTCTATTTTTGTAGGTCCAAAATGGTCAAGGACCAGCACAAAGTATAGGCAATTCAGGGGACAGAGGAGCATGGCAATTGATACCAGGGGGAAGCAGGCAGCAAATTCCAGACTGTGGCAAACTCCACAGGACTGATGTTCCTCAACAAATTATTGGCAAGGGGGAGGAAGAGGCAGATTAAAAGATATTTAAAAGATAGCTGGGAGATAAAAACTACAAAAAAGAGTTAAGAAGTGATTGCCCTAAAAGTCAGTAAAGGGGTTCCTCTTTGGGGGTAGAGTGAGGTTGTTTGGAGGGCCATGTGGAAAGCACCCAGGGAGGCTGTGAGGTTCTTTCTGCTTTCATGGAGGGAGGTGATTAAAATAACTAATTTAGCTATAGTTTTGGGGTCATTTGCTTGGTGTGATATATTTAGCATAAAAAAATTAAAAAATAAAAATAAAAGGAAGAGATAGACCCTGGGTTAGGGGTGCTCCACACAGCCTCTGGTGTGTGTGGGGGTGCTCATGGCAGATACCCGAAGGCAGGCTGATGTGGCTGCTGCCTTCACGTAGCTTGAGCAGGCGGCTGCGCTTGAAGTTGCCCTTGCGTTTTCGGACCCTGGGCTTCTCCTGGCTCAGCTGGCACATAAGCAGGTGCAGCTCCCGTTCCACAATGTCCATCTCGCGCTCGGCCAGCTCCTGCTCCCGCCGCCGCAGCTGCTCCTCCTGGAAGCGCTGCTCCTGCGCTGCCCGCAGCAGCTCCTCCTCCCGGCTCCGCAGCTCCTGGGGAGGAGATACACTGGCTGGGGGAGGGGCTCGGCCACCCTGATCCCTAAGGTTGGACCCAGGGCTACTGGGACTGGTCAGGGCCTTGCACAAGAACACTTTGCTGTGGGGCACATTGGGTTCACCATCCAACTCACTCTTCACTAGCCAAGCTGGGTGCCAAGGCAGGGGACTATGTTAGCTTTTCTTTTTCTTTTTTAACTTAATTTGGAAAGCTTTAAACAGCCACAAAAGCAGAGAATAGTGCACTCCTATGTAACCATCATCCAATATCAACAATTACCTATGCTTTGAGAATCTTGTATCCCTATCCTTTCCTCTCACCCTCTCTTCATTTCTGAGGTAATATTTCAAAGCCAAGCCCAGATATCATGCAATATCACCTGTAAGTACTTCAGTACAGGGTGCCTTTTTCTTATTAATCCACCAACAGGAGGCTGTCCTTTCTTAATATGCAAAAAAGGCTCCCTTGACCCTGTATGGACCCAAAGGCTGGGGTTTAGGGGAAGGGACTCTGAGCAGCCCTAGGCATCAGAACTCAGGGATCTTGTTCCATCCCTCCCACCTTGCCCTCTGCCTTCACCTTCTCCTTGGTCCGAAGATCATCAAACATGTGCTGAATCTCCAGCTTCCAGTCTTCCTGCAGTGAATGGAAAGACTCCAGTGGCATTTGAAACAGAGCTGACTGTTCAATGACTTCAAGCCGCTTCAAAATGCTGCCGAAATCTGGCCGTCCATGGGGCTCTGGGTCCCAGCATTCTGGGGTGAGAGGGAAGGACAGTAGTAGGGAATAGGGGTGTCAGTGGTCATGCTCTGGGGAATCAGACTGCTTAGAGGAAGAAAGGATTTCTGGGGGCTGTGGACAAACAGTTTTTATGGAGCTGAGAGGAAATAATTTAAAACCAAGCTCCTTGCCAATATTTTACTCAATGAAATGCTGAGAGAAACCCAGGGACCTGCTCCTTAAGGAGAGGCTGGTGATAGAAGTGAGCATTGTTCCTCCCCAGGGAGGAATCTTGGGGCCAGTGAATACTAATGGGTTACCCTCAAGAGCTCTGGGCCTGGCCAGAACAAGGGTCTGGGGGAAATACAGAGCCAACTGTGAGGAAACTGTTCATAGTCTGATGGGGTCTAGTCCCTTCCCTCTCATTCCTGGGCCCACTGGTATGGATGGGAGTGCAAGGGAGAGGTCTGGGCCTGAGAGTCCCTGCCACTCCAAGCTGGGCCTACACTCTCCACAGGGCCCTGGCTCACCCTCCAGTAGGCGGGCAAAGGGCTCGGGGCACGTGGAGGGGATGGGCAGAGTCAGCTTGTTCATAGCCACGCCATATGCCACAGCCAAGGCGTCGATTTCACGGTAGGGGACCTCTCCCGTCAGCAGCTCCCAGAGCAGTACCCCGAAGCTGCAGGTAGGAGAGAGGCAGGAGTGATACTGCAGCCCACCCCAATCCTTACCTACACCCCAGTCCCACCCTCAGTTCCACAGTGGGCTGCCTTCACCCAAACATCTCCAGCCCTGGCTGATAAAACCACAGGATCTAATTTGACCTCCATTGGCCTGTTCACAAATAAATGGGATGAGTTTGGCTCTCTCATAGCTCTCCTTTGCTCGCTTCTCTTCTCTCACCCTGGTCTAGAAACCTTCAGTGGGCTTCACATGCCAACCAGGCAAATCCATCCTTCTTGGCCTTTACCTTCTATGACCCCTGCAGTCTCATCTCTAAATATTCTCAGCCCATTCCAACCCCAACTTCATCTTGTAGCCACACTGAAAAAGCCCCGTTTTTCCCAACCTCTGCGCTTTGTATATGCTGTTCTCTTTGTTGAGAACACTTTCCCCTTGTGTAACTATTTGTCCTCCAAGTCTCAATCCAAGACCCCTCTGCCAGGAAGCCTTCTTTGATTCCACTGTCTCCAAAGCTAGCTCAGAGGCCCCTCCTCTATGTTCCCATAGAACACACAGCACTTACCTCTAAAGACAAGTTAACACTATTTAATGTTTAAAAGCACTTACTCCAGGCCAGGCACTGTGCTAGACTCTCTTGGTAATTCTCCCAACAGCCCTGTAAGGCAGAAGGTAATGGTATGACCCCTATTTTATCCAATGAGCAGGTGCAGGCTCAGAGAGGTTAAGCTGTTTGTCCAAGGTCACACAGAAGTGAGCGGTGGAGCCACACTCAGACTCAGGTCTGCCTGATGCCTGTGATAGTGCTTAATGGATATACCACACCAAAGCATGCATCACTGTGCTACAGTCACCTGGTGTCCACCTTGCCTGGTAAACCGTACATCTTCCTGGATCCTGATCATCATTTTGTGCAGTGCCTGACATGTAGTAGATCCCTGTTCTCTTCCAATAACCACTCACACATTCATTCAACATACACTTATTACATGCTACTGTGCGACAGGCACTGTTTTAGGTACTGCAATGAGATAGACACAACCAATACCCTCATGCAGCTGACAGCCTCTGCTCCCTCTGCAGTGCCAGCACTGGTAAATCTGACCTGGCCATATACTGCCTGCACTAATTTTCCTTCTTCCTTTACAGCTAAGTGTGCCCAAATGGCTATAGCTAGGGCCCATGGGAGGTAGCAGAGTGTGCAGTGGGCAACTACCTTCCAAGAAGTGTCCTTAAAAAGGAGGGATGCCCCTTTCCTCTTTTCTCCTTCCTACTGGTTGGAATGTTGGATATAAAAACCAGAGCTCAAGCAGCCATGATATTGGATCATGAAGCAAACTTGGAAATGGAGGTCACACAAGGTGGAGGAGAACACTGGTTTTCATCGGGGGGTACTGGGATCCTCCCACCTCTCTTATGTCACTGAAAACTGGCAGGGATGTTTTGATTGTCATAATGACTGGGAAGTATTACTGATGTATGGTGGCTGGGAGCCTTGTATAGTTAGTGTTTTGAGAAGTAGGGGAAAGTACCACACGAGAAAGAATTATCCTGTCCTAGGTCAACAACACCCCTATTCAGGAACCCCAACATAGGAGCCCAAGTCCCTGACATCAGGGACACCGTATCAATCCTGGGCTTTACATGAGAACATAAACCTCAGTCTTGTCTTTATTTTGGATTTTCTCTTTCTTGCAGCTAACATGTGGGCTCTAATAAATGTTTGGTTCCATAAATGAATGCCTGATGAAAAGCCAGCTGGAATTCTCCCAGAGAGCTGCTCTGCTGTACGCTGAGCCAGAGACTTCCTGTCTGATATGTCCCTGCCCTACACCCATTAATCTGCTGCTTGGATAGTCTGGAGCCTCAGCTGGGAATTGATGGGGACAGTAAATGGGGAGACCTGGGTTTGGCTCCGATTAAACAGAAGGCCCTGGTGACAGTAACAGTCTGGTCATTGGTCTTTTCCACCTAACAGCCCAGGGAGCCTTTAAAATGCTAAATAACATCCAGTCATTCATAAATGCCCCTAATGGTGGCCCACTTTGCTTAGAATAAACCCTGGAGTGGGCTCCCTCACCCCCAGGCCTACCAGCTTTCCTCCCCTTTGCCCCTGTTGCAGCCGCAGGGCTCACTGCTGATTCTGGACCGCACGTGCCCTAGTTCTCCCCTCAGTACCTCCTTTGTCATTCAGAACTCACCAAAGTATCATTCTCAGAAAAGCCTTCTCAAAGTTATCTCCCAGCACTCAAAGTCCTTCCTAGCAACTTCCTAGCAGCTTTTAACATTGCTGTACTTACTATCTATTAATTATTTTACAATTTTCTGAACCTTTCTTTTTTTTTTGAGACAGAGTCTCACTTTGTCGCTCTCAGTAGAGTGCAGTGCTGTCACAGCTCACAGCAACCTCAAACTCTTGGGCTTAAGCGATTCTCTTGCCTCAGCCTCTGGAGTAGCTGGGACTACAGGCGCCCGCCACAGCGCCTGGCTATTTGTTGTTGTTGTCGTCATCATTGTTGTTTAGCAGGCCAAGGCTGGGTTGGAACTCACCAGCCCCAGTGTATGTGGCCGGCACCGTAACCACTGAGCTACGGGCACCCAGCCCAATCTTCTGAACTTAAAAATATTTTTTTTTTCAAAAGAAAATCTTCTTGGGTGTTTATTTATTTACCATTCCTAAGGGCAGGGACTGTGTCTATTTTTGTCCATGCCTGTATCCTAGAACCAGTGCAATTGGACGAATGGATTAATGAATGCCTCCAAAGAACTCAATTCCTGTTTGACAAAAGGGGGTGGTGTCCTGGCTGGTCTGAGGGGCGTGTTAGTGCTGATGTTCACATGCTGTCTCTCTACCTTCTGGGTTGTCTATTCTGATCCCAGCTGCCCCTCAGTTGCCACTTCTGCTAGCAGCGGGTGACTGGGTGCTTGTCTGGTGGCCTGACCTTCCCAGTGGCCACTTTGCCAGGCCCAGATCTTGGCTCCAGTGGGAAAACATCCCTTCCACTCTGCCTTCACCCCTTCCTCCCTCCCTCACTTCTTGGAAGCCACCCCAGCCCCACGCTTCAGCACCTCCAGACATCACTGCTTTTGGAGAAGAGGGAGAGACGGATAACCTCCGGTGCCATCCAGGCGTAGGTCCCCGCAGCACTCATCTTGGTGGTCTTGTGCCACTCTCGGGCGAGGCCAAAGTCTGTGATCTTGAGCACCGTGTCTGCAAGGTTGTGGTTCTCGATAGCCTCCAGAATAAGGACTGTGGGATGGGAAGAAAGGTGGGTCATCCCAGACCTGCTGGGATACAGACCCAAGCAAGCATCTTGGCCCTCTGCCTCAGCTGGAAGGTACTATTCTCTCCTTTCACTACTTCAAGCTTTCCCGCTCTGTGGCAGATCCTTTCCTGGGCTAGAACGCACCTGTAAGCCCTTCTACTATGGTCTACTCTCTGTCCCAGGCACCCAAGATGGAGTAAGGAGCTTCCCTGGGATCATCTTCCCTCCTGATTCTAACCTGGGCTCTGGGGAGTTCAATGAATGATCAAGAACCAGTGGCCAACAACTTGGTTCAGGCCTTGAATTTCCACCCTCCCTGGAAGTGGGACCCATAAACCATAGCAGAAGGGATGAATGTGGTTTCCCTTTTGCCTTTGTCACCCCTGTGATAGGAGTCCTGATTTGGCTCCTTCCTGTGCCCATGCTCTTTACCATGTGGCTTTGCAGTTCTTTCCACTGAAGAAGCAGAGTATGTTTCCCCATCTTCTGATCTGGGGTGGCCGTATGACTTTGGCCAAGACTGAGGTGCATGACAGGTGCCAGTTTCAAGCCTAGGCCTCACATCTCTGCATTCTCTTGCACTCCTGCCACCACCTTCAACATGCCTTGCCTAGCCTGCTGCTCCAAGGAAAATGAGAGCTACCTGGGGCCTCTCCAGTTCAGCCCAGCCTAGCCTACGTCAGCTTACCTCCTGGTACCTTGCAAAAGCATGAATAGTAATAAATGGTTGTTGCTTTAAGACACCAAGTTTTGGGGGTGTTAAATGATTCCAGCTACTTGCTGCCTCGGGTTATCACTAACAATGATACTAATCACAGCTAATGTTTGCACTTGCCTAGCTCTCTACATCACTTGACTCATGAACAACCAACCCATTTTTATGTACTCAAATCAAGGCTCAGAGCAGTCATTTGGCCAAGATCATGTGGGTTGAAAATGGCAGAATAGGCAGGATGGAGTGACTCACGCCTATAATCCTAGTGCTCTGGGAGGCAGAGGTGGGTGGTTTGCTTGAGCTGAGGAGTTGTAGACCAGCCTGAGCAAGAGCAAGACCCTGCCTCTACTAAAAACAGAAAAAAAGGCCAGGTGCAGTGGCTCATGCCTATAATTTAGCACTCTGGGAGGCTGAGGAGGGTGGATTGCCTGAGCTCAGGAGTTGGAGACCAGCCTGAGCCAAGAGCAAGACCCTATCTCTAAAAATAGCCAGGCATTATGGCAGGCACCTGTAGTCCCAGCTACTCAGGAGGTTTGAGGCAAGGGGATCTCTTAAGACCAAGAATTTGAGGTTGCTGTGAGCTGTGATGCCATAGCACTCTACCAAGGGCAACAAAGTGAGATTCTGTCTTAAAGTAAAATGAAATGAAATAAAAATAGAAAAAAAAAGGTGGCACCCGTAGCTCAGTAGGTAGAGCGCTGGTCACATACACTGAAGCTGGTGGGTTCAAACCTGATCCAGGCCAGCTAAAACAACAATGACAACAAAAAATAGCTGAGTGTTGTGATGGGTGCCTGTAGTCCCAGCTACTTGGGAGGTAGGCAAGAGAACTGCATAAGCCCAAGAGTTTGAGCTGTGACACCATAGCACTCTACCCAGGGTGACATCTTGAGACTCTGTCTCAAAAAACAAACAACAACAACAACAAAAACTAGCCAGACACAGTGGTGCATGCCTATAGTCCTAGGTACTTTTGAGGCTGAGGCAAGAGGACTGCTCAAGCCCAAGAGTTTGAGGTTGCTATGAGCTATGATGCCATGACACTCTACCCAGGGTGACAGAGCAAGACTTTGTCTCAAAAGAAAAAAAAAAGAAAGTGGCAGAACAAAGACTTGAACTAATTTGGTCATCAGAAGCCCAATATCTTTCTTTTTTTTTTTTTTTTTTTTTAATTGTTGGGGATTCATTGAGGGTACAATAAGCCAGGTTACACTGATTGCAATTGTTAGGTAAAGTCCCTCTTGCAATCATGTCTTGCCGCCAGAAAGTGTGGCACACACCAAGGCAGAAGCCCAATTTCTTAACTGCTATGATATTTTACTACCTTCTACAAACCAGAGGCCCCTAAGTGTATAGTGTACTGCCTGGGTTTGAATCTGGACACAACCTTGTGTGATTACCTTGTCTTTCTCGAGGTTAAGATTTCTCCTCTGTTAAATGGGGATGATAACAGTATTTATCTTCTAGGGTTTTAGTAATGATTTATTGTCTGAAGCACAGTAGGTCCTTTAGAAGTGTTAAATATTTTTATTAGTATGTGATGTCACCATAATTGTTCCACAATTGTATTTTAACATTCCGTTCCAAAGGTTTCATATCTTTTACCATTCCTGGCTACCTCCCCAGTCATAATAATAATGATGTAATTATTACTGTAATTCTACTATCATGCTTGTTTGGAAGATGAAGGAAGTGAGAGTTGGAGAGATCAATAAATCACCTAAGGTCACACAACTGGTAATCTCATCCATCCTTTGCTACCTCCTCCTGGAAGCCTCCTGTGACTTCCCAGCCTGTAGCTCTCTCTACCACCTCAGAAGCTTTCCCTTCATTGGTACCCAAATTTCCTGTATAAAAACCTTGTGACAGGCCGGGTGTGGTGGCTCACATCTGTAATCCTAGCACTTGGGAGGCTGAGGCAGGTGGATTACCTGAGCTCACAGGTTTGAGACCAGCCTGAGCCAGAGCGAGACCTTGTCTCTAAAAATAGCCAGGTATTGTGGTGGGTGCCTGTAGTCCCAGTTGGGAGGCTAAGACAAGAGAATCTCTTAAGTCCAAGAGTTTGAGGTTGCTGTGAACTGTGACGCCACAGCACTCTACCAAGGGTGACAAAGTAAGATTCTGTCTCAAAAAAACAAAACAACAACAACAAAAAAACCCCCTTGTGACAGAGGGAACACCACATGATCTTACACTTTGTTTCTGCATCTCCCAGGCTGGGGCTAACCCAGTTCCCTTTTAAAATCTGTATCTGATCATGTTACCTCTTGCTTAAAAGCCTCTATTGGCTTCCACCACATTGAATAAAATACCCAAAGTCATTGCCAGGGCCCCCAAGACCCTATGTGACCTGGCCCCTTTCTGATCTCATTTCCTCTCTTTTGCCTCAACTGCTGTTTTGGTCTCACTATTCCTCCCGTGAGGCACATTCATTCCCATGTTAGGACCTTTACCCTGCTATTCCCTCTTTCCTCCAGATCTTTTTTATTTTTATTTTTTTTTGGAGACAGTTTCACTTTATTGCCTGGGCTACAGTGCAGTGGCATCATAGCTCACTGCAATCTCCAACTCCTGGGCAGAAGTAATCCTCCTGCCTCAGCCTCCTGATAGCTAGGACTACAGGTACGTGCCACCAAGTGAAGCTAATATTCTATTTTTTGTAGAGACAGGTTCTTGCTTTTGCTAAGGCTTCTTTCCCTAGATCTTTGCAAGGTTGAGTCTTTGTTGTTCATGTCTCTGCTCAAATGTTGCCTTCTCAGACTGCCCAAACTAAAGAGCTCCCTCTGTCCTATTCTTAATCTGCCTTATTTCACTGAGAGCCCCTGATACTCTCTGAAATTTTGGCACCTGTCTATCAATCATCTTTTCCTGTTCACTTGTATATAAGTACCATAACATGTGGTTGGGTGGGAGAGAGGGATCTTGTCTTGTTCAATTCTACAATCCCACAGCCAAGGACAGTGCCTAGTGCATAATATGAGCTTAAGAATTATTTGACAACTGAACAATGAGTGGATGATACCAGATGAGGAGCTCCTTAGGGCAAGATGAATGGGGGAAGCAGTGCTGCAGAGGCCCTGTGTCTTCTGTCCTCTGTCTCAGGCACAGAGCGAACCCTCTGTCATAGGAGGAAGCCCTGGCTTTAAGAACCCCATCAACCCTTTGTCCAAGTAGCACTGGCTACTGAAAAACTTGGGGCTGTGGGGTGTGTTGTGAATCAGGGTTGTGAAGGGGCCCAGCCTTTAAGAGAAACATGCTGGGTAGTCCTGCCTCTGTTTACCTGGCATAAGCACCAATAAAGGTCTGGACCACCTGTGTCTTGCTCCCCCGGTCCTGGCACAGGCCTCAGCATGTTGTGGGCACTTGGTATATATTTGAGTATATGCATGTCAGGCTTAGCAGGCAAGAAGACCCAGCCCTTGTGTTCTATGGGCTTACAATTGTTGTTATTGGCACAGCAACAAACTTATAAAAACAGTGGATGGACTCAATAAATTTCAAGCTGTAGAACTGACAGCAATCAGGAGTGGAGGAGATGTGAGTATTGAGGCAAAGGCGGAACCATCCCAGCTTAGGTTTGAATGATGTACAGGCAGGGAGCATGTTGGTCTCATCCATAGCTGATCCCTCTTGCTTAGCACATGATCTGGCCTGACAAATATCAAATATGAGAATGAATAAACAAATGAATAAAATAAGGGAGATGGTGCAAAGCAAGAATGGGAGAGCCTGGAAGGTGAGATTTTTTTCTGTTTGCTGTATCCATAGGACAGGCTCCGGCACACAACTCTGGAAAAATCTGTGGAATGAATAAAATTTCTACCATTGTTTATGAGCAGAAATGATGTCTGTTTTGGTCCTTGTTGGGGTCCTACTTAATAGATGCTCAATTAATGACATAGGAGAAGCTCCTCAACCTAGATAAGAGTCCTAGGCAACCTTCCCTTCTACCTGCCCCCATTATTTATTTAACCAACCAATCAACTTTGAGAACCCATCAGGCAGCCTGGAAGCTTTTACATAAGGCACATCCATTTATTCCTCCCTCATCTTTTCCTGTGTGCCTCGGCCAGCTGGGCCAAGGCCTAGGAGAACTCCAGGAGTTGGTTCCCAACTGGGGGTGATCCTACCCCCCGGGGACTTTGGCTATGTCTGGAGACATTTTTGGTTGTCATAGCTGGGGCCAGGGGGTGGAGAATGCTAATAGCATTTACTGGGTAGAAGCCAGGGAAGCCGCTAAGCAACAACCTACCATGCACAGGACAGCCCCATACTAGAATGATCTACCCTCAAATGTCGGTAGTGCCGCAGTTGAGAAACCATAACTCCCTAACCCAGGCAGGTAGGTTCTTTTTGCCTCTGCCAGGTGGTCCCTGACATCATAGCTGGATGGTGAATGACATGAAGGCAAGCACTGCATCTGTCCTATTTCAGCAGAGACTGCAGGGTCTGTTACAGTGTTCATGGATATATGTTTACTCAGCGAGTGTGACTCCGCTGCTTGGGAACCAATTAGGTCCCTCAACGTTTCTCAGCTTCCTTTTCTTCCCTTAATTTGGGCAGGGCCTGCCTCACCTGGCCCTGAAGGTGTACTGCTGCCCCTTTTTGCCCCGGGGACAGTGAGTGTCATCTGGTGTCCCCGCACCCTGTTTCCAGCCACCTAACTTGTCCTCACAAGGTTCTACAGAAGGAATTTTTCGGGAGAGGACACCACTTACTGTTGATGGACTTGAGGTCCCGGTGGATGATGGGCACAGGGGCATCATTGTGTAGGTAGTTCATGCCCCGGGCCACCTGCACAGCCCAGTTGACCAGTACATGAGGGGGCACCCGGCGACCTGCCAGCACCCTGCTCAGCGCGCCCCCTCGGGCATACTCCATCACCAGGCAGAGGTGTGGTGGAGTGAGGCAGGCACCCCGAAGGGCAATGATGTTGGGGTGCTTCAGGGCTCCAAAGAGCCTGGCCTCCTGGCACACCTGCTCCGCTGTTACTGCTGGGTCCCGCTCAGGGTCCAGTCGGGCGGCCTTGACTGCCACCTCCTCGCCACACCACAGGGCTCGATAGACCTTGCCAAAGCCCCCTACACCGATGATCTCTTCCAGCTGCAGCTCGTGGAAGGGGATCTCTTGAGGCAGCTGGAGGCCCACGGGTGTGGCAGGGGTGCTGGGGGCCACGTAGTTGCTGGGGAAGACACCCACACGGCCGCTGGGTAGCTGTCCGGTCCACCAGCCCTCATCGCCAGACACAGCACAGTCCTGGGAAAGCACCTGGACGCGGTCACCCCTCCGCAGTGTCAGCTCTTCGTCGCCCGCCGCCTCATAGTCGAACACTGCGGTCCAGACCGGCCCCGTGGGGGTCGTGCCCCACTCCTTGGCCGCCGCCCCCTCCTCCTCCTCCTCCATGGGGGAGGGGTCGGGGGCTGCGGGAGGCCGCTTCACTCAGGCTGCCCACGGGATGCAGAGGGCAGGCCCAGGCGGCCAGGATGAAGGGCAGTCCCTGCGGGCTCTAGGGGGCTCCTGGGGATCATGGCTGGGGTGGCCCTCCGCAGGAGCAAGAAAAATATATACTTAAGAAAAAGGGCAAGGCTGTCCCCTCCGATTCAGTGGTCCAGATGGGGCGGGGTGGGAGCAGGGCGGCAGGTTCACCTGTCGGCTCCAAATGTCAGCGCGCTAAGAGCATCTGGCCGCGAGGCTCCTGAATTTCTGCCGGGGCCCGCCGGTGGGGAACGAGGGCGAGGGCAGCAGGCAGTCCCCCTTCCCCGCGCCTCTCACCCCGCGCAGCTCCACCGGCGGCCCCCGGCTCCGCATCCCGGGCTACGGCCGCCAGGCGGGGCGGGTGTGGCGGGGCCCCGGGGGCCGCCGCCCCAGGCCGGGGTGGCGCGCCCCTCGGTCTCCTCACGTGCGGGGCGGTTGGGCGGCCCCCATCCTCGGCACCGGCCTCCCGGTCGGCCGCAGCCCCTGCTCCCGCCCGCCGCTTCCCGGGGCCGTCGGCGGTGCCGGAGTGACGCGCGGCCGCCGTCGTCGCGCGGTGCCGCCTGGGAGTTGTGGTCTCCGGCTGTGCGGCCTCGGGCCAGTCCCCAGCCGCGGGCCCCCAGTCCCCGGGCCCCCGACCCCCTCTGCCAGCCTCGGGCCGCAGTGGGTATCCGGCGGGGCAGAGGGAGTCCTCTGAGGAAAGAACCCCGGCCTCAGATGCCCCCTTCGGACGCGGTGTGCCCGGCTCCTGGAGGAGGGAACCCTCCGGGGTTTGACCGCTATGGGGTCGGCCGCTATGGACACACTTAGCAAAAAGAAAAGTAGGAGCTGCGGGAGTGATGATAACTGTCCCGCCGGGACCCCAGCCTGGACAAGGTCCCTGCGGCAGTACGGCCCCCCGAGCCCCAGACGCGAGGTGCACGTCGGGAAATGTAGTCCGCCCGGGAGCTGAGGCGGTGGCCTGCAAACCTCGAGCTTTAGGAGCCAGTTGACGGCTCCAGCTACCTAGGGGGTCGCGCTGGTGGCGAGGCCTCTGCGGGGAAGACAAGGCTGGGAGGATGCGCTTACTGTGCCTGGGGATGCCCTAACCACATCTGTTTTCTCCATCAGCTCTGGGTTCTTCTGCGTCCTCATTCAGAATCCCCTCAACCCCTCAACATGAGTTCCCATTTGGGGGCGCTTAGTGTGAATCTTGTGCTAAGTACCTTGCACATATGGTATCATTAAGTCTAAACAAAGAGCTCCATTTCAAAGACTCATAGAGAAGTGAAGTCACCTGTCCAAGGTTACAGAACTATAAATGGCAAAGTACATGAACTCCACGTTTGTTTGTTTGTTTTGCAGAGACAGTCTCCCTTTATCGCCCTTGGTAGAGTGCCTTAGCGTTACAGCTCACAGCAACCTCCAACTCCTCCTGGGCTTAGGCGATTTTCTTGCCTCAGCCTCCCAAGGAGCTGGGACTACAGGCGCCCGCCACAACACCCAGCTAGTTGTTGTTGCAGTATGTCTGGGACTGGATTTGAACCCTCCACCCTCAGTATATGGGGCCGGCACCCTACCCACTGAACCACAGGTGCCGCCCCGAACACCATGATTTTTTAAAACGCTGCCTTCTCGGTTCGGCGACCGTAGCACAGTGGTTACGGCGCCAGTCACATACACCGAGCGTGGCGGGTTCGAACCCTGCCAGGCCAGCTAAACAGCAACAGCAACATCAACTAGCCCGGGCGGTGCCTGTGGCTCAGTGAGTAGGGCGCCGGCCCCATATACAGAGGGAGGTTCAAACCTGGTCCTGGCCAAACAGCAACAAAAAATAGCCGGGCATTGTGGCGGGCACGCGTAGTCCCAGCTACTCGGGAGGCTGAGGCAAGAGAATCGTTAAGAGCTGGAGGTTGCCGTGAGCTGTGACGCCCCGGCATTCTACCGACGTTGAGTGGGACGTTGTGGTGGGCGCCTGTAGTTCGAGGCAGGAGAATCGCTTGAGCCCAAGAGTTTGAGATTGCAAGTTTAAGGTTGCTGTGAGCTGTTGACACCAGAGCACTCTACCGAGGGCTATGTAATGAGACTCTGTCTAAAAAAAAAAAAAAAAAAAAGAATATAAAATGTGATCCAAGGTGTAATCTTCATTAATCTGTTTTTTTTTTAATTTATTAATTTATTTATTTTGAGACAGAGCCTCAAGCTGTCGCCCTGGGTAGAGTGCTGTGACATCACAGCTCACAGCAACCTCCAACTCCTGGGCTCAAGCGAGTCTCCTGCTTCCACCTCCCAAGTAGCTGGGACTACAGGCGCCCGTCACAACGCCCGGCTGTTTCTTGGTTGTAGCCATCATTGTTGTTTGGCAGGCCGGGCTGGATTCGAACCCGCTAACTCAGGTGTATGTGGCTGGCGCCTTAGCCGCTTGAGCCACAGGCGCCGAGCCAATCTGTTTTTTGTTTTTTTTTTTTTTTTAAATATGGGAGAAACATCATTTGCTATTTCTTTGTCTACATTCACAACTTTGTCATGTAGCATAATATTGTGGCAAGCATGGTGTTCTTGTAAGCCACTAAATCGGCCACTGTGGATCCAAAGGAAGATGCTTTTGTAGATGTACTGCCTTTTTTTTTTATTGTTGGGGATTCGTTGAGGGTACAAGAAACCACGTAATGCTGGTTGCATTTGTTAGGTAAACCCCTCTTACAATTGTGTCTTCCTCCCAAAAGGTGTGTCACATGGCAAGACCCCACCCCCCCTTCTCTCTCTCTGCTCTCCCCTTCTCCCCCACCATGTCATTAATTGTCCTCCTATCAAAATTGAATACATAAGATTCATGCTTCTCTCCATCAAAATATTTTATTACTAAGGTTTCCCTATTAACTGTGAGAAAACTTGTCCCTGATTGTTTCAAAACATTACCTTCCTGAAAAAAATTTGCATATTAACCAAATTACTTGGGCTATGCTGACATCATTATTCCTTTTCCCAATTGCTTATGAAGTAATTTATATCACAGAAGCCAAAAGGTGGTAGAACAGGTTGTCTCTAACTATAGGACCTAGACTTGGGTTAGGAAAGGCTACTTGCTTTCCACTAAGGCCACTCAGTTCTAAATCTGAGTGGGACCTGCAGTGGGAATGGGGAGAGAAGGATGAAATTTTTTGTCAATATTATGAAAAATTTTTTGGATTTTGGTTGGGATTGGAATGAATAAGTTATTAATTTGGGAAGAATTTATGTTTTTGAAATGTTGAGTCTTCATCCTTGGATGTAGGGATAATTATTTTCCAGGGTATTTTGTTTATGCATTTTTCATTTCACTCACCGAGACATCATTTTTTGTTTGTTTGTTTTTGTTTTTGTTTTTTTTTTGCTTGTTTTTTTGAGACAGAGGCTCAAGCTGTCGCCCTGGGTAGAGTACTGTGATGTCATAGCTCACAGCAATCTCAAACTCTTAGGCTTAAGCGATTCTCTTGCCTCAGCATCACAAGTAGCTAGGACTACATCACAAGTAGCTAGGTGCCTGCCTCAATGCCCGGCTGTTTTTTGGTTGTAGTTGGCATTGTTGTTAGGCAGGCTCCAGGCTGGATTCAAACCTGCCAGTTCCCGTGTATGTGGTTGGCACCCTAGCTGCTGAGCTACAGGCACTGAGCCAGAGACATGTTGTTTTTACTTATTTATTTATGGCTGGGATTTTATATGTTCTTTTCCTTTTTCTTTTCTTTTCTTTTTCTTTTCATTTTTTTTTTTTAGACACAGTCTCACTTTGTCATCCTTGGTAGAGTGCTGTCGCATCATAGCTCACAGCAACCTCAAACTCCTGGGCTTAAGCTATTCTCTTGCCTCAGCCTCCCAAGTGGCTGGGACTACAGGTGCTCACCACAAAGCCTGGCTATTTTTAGAAACAAGGTCTTGCTCTGGCTCGGCAGGTTTCAAACCATGAGTTTAGGCAATCCACCCGCTTCAGCCTCCCAAGTGCTGGGATTACAGGTATAAGCCACAGTGCCTGGCTATTTGTTATTTTTCTTTTTCTTTTTTTTTTAAGAGACAAAGTCTCACTTTATTGACCTGGGTAGAGTGCTGTGGCATCACAGCTCACAGCAACCTCCAACTCCTGGCCTTAGGCGATTCTCTTGCCTCAGCCTCCTGAGTAGCTGGGACTATAGGCGCCTGCCACAATGCCCGGCTATTTTGTTGTTGTTGCAGTTTAGGCGGGGCCAGGTTCAAACCTGCCACCCTCTGTATATGGGGCCAGTGCCCTACCCACTAAGTCACAGGCACTGCCATGTTATTTTTCTTTAATCAGTTATTGCTATTGATTTTTAAAAATGTTAATCTTAGATCTGGCTACCTTGTTGAACTCACTCTTACTGGTTCTAGAATAGCTTGACAGGTGATTTTCCTCACTTTTCTAGCTTTAATATCCAGTTGTTGGCAAAAAAAATCATGGTTCAATCTTTAAACTAATTTCTCATACCCTTCCCCTTCAGCTAGGAATACAATATTGAATGATAGTAATATTCTAGATTTTCAAAGGAATGATCCTAAATTCTCCCCATTAAGTATGGTGTTTTCAGTAGATTTCTAGAAGTATTTTATCAAGGTCTATTGCTAATTTGCTAAGAGATGTTTTTTGTTTGTGTTTGAGACAGGGTCTTGCTCTGTCATCCCATGCAGAGTGCATTGGAACCATGATAGCTCACTGCAACCTCAAACTCCTGGCCTTAAGTGATCCTTCTATCTTAGCCTCCCAAAGTGCTGGGATTACAGGCATAAGCCAACTCATCCAGCCAAGATATTTTTTCCATGTGCATTTTGAAACAGTTTATTGTGTTTCTCAAAAAACAACAACAACAAAAAAAAAATCTTTCTGAAATTTAGGCTTGCATTGAACTTACAGATTAAGTAGAAGTGATGTTTTAAGATTTAACTAGAAATAAAATTTTAATAATATTAAATTGTTCCACTCATAAACATGGTTTATCTCCCCTTTGTTAAGCTTATTAACAAATACATTTTTTTTTTTTTTTTGAGACAGAGCCCCACTATGTCGCTCTCAGTGGAGTGCAGTGGCGTCACAGCTCACAGCAACCTCAAACTCTTGAGCTTAAGTGGTTCTCTTGCCTTGTTAAGACCAAATTCCATCACTGAGAGATCACCAGACACACATGCAAAAAACAAAGGAGTGACTTTATTGAAGCATGCTTGGCCATATGTCTGGCAGAACTCTGCTCAGAGGGGACTACCCTGAGGTAGAAATGATGGTAGGTTTTATGTTCTTTGGGCTGATGCATTTTGGGTTGCAACAAAATGCGGGGGAAATTTCCCCGGGGGAAATCAGGACCAAGTTGGGGGGTTGGTTGGTGCAGGGACTGAGGTAACTTAGGAGCTTTAGGATTGGCTGGCTCTATCCGGGACTGGCCCTACCTGGAGGCTGTGAGAACAAAGGAGTGCATGTTGGATTGGCTGGCTCTATCTGGAACTGACTCCGCCCACAGGCGGTGAGACTCTTGGGAGGGCGAGCACTCCCTGGTTGTGGCTAGGGCACCAGGTCCAACTTTCACACAGGGGGCGGCAGCTGAGAATCTCTCAGCCCCCGGTGAAAGACCGACTCTGCCCCCCCTTCCTCCCCCTGCTAATTAGCCTTTTTATCTTCTCTCTCTCTTATATCCCCTATGTATACCTTGGCCCTTAACATCTCTGGGTGGAAGTTAGTTAACATTGTAGTGTTGCAGTCAGAACCCTCTCTTTCCAGCAATTAAAGAGTTACTACAAAGTTTGTTAAAAACTATTTTTTCTGGCTGCAAAAAAAACTGTGGTTGCTATGTTACAAGTAGTCTTGAGATAAGGTGCTGGCATTCCGCAGAAGACCGAAAGTCAATTACTCATTTAAAACTAGAGGGGAAAAAAAAATGGTCTTTTAAAACTATAGCTGCTTCCCCCCCACAACCCCTCCGCAGCACTGCAGGGTTAGGATTCGCCTCTGGGCTTTTCAGCCTCAGTCTCCCAAGTAGCTGGGACTACAGGTACCTGCCACAAGGCCCAGCTATTTTTTTTGTTGCAATTGTCATTGTTATTTAGCAGGCCCCGGCTGGGCTTGAACCCACCACCCTCAGTGTATGTGGCCTGCGCCCTACCCACTGAGCTATGGGCGCCACCCAACAAACACTTTAAAAAAATAACATTGCAGGGGTGGTGACTGTGGCTCAGTGGGTAGGGCGCCAGCCCCATATACCGAGGGTGGCAGATTCAGGCCTGGCCCTGGCCATACCGCAACAACAACAAAAATAGCCAAGCATTGTGGCAGGCGCCTATAGTCCCAGCTACTTGGGAGGCTAAGGCAAGAGAATCGCCTAAGCCCAGGAATTGGAGGTTGCTGTGAGCTGTGACGCTACAGCACTCCACTGAGGGTGATAAAGTGAGACTTTGTCTCTAAAAAAAATAATAATAATAAAATAAAAGCTGTAAAAACTAGCTGGCATCATGGGGGATGCCTGTAGTCCCAGCTACTGGAGAGACTGAAGCAAGTGGTTTGAACCCAAGAGTTTGAGGTTGCTGTGAGCTACGATGACACCAGGGCATTCTACACAGGGTGACAGAGTGAGACTGTCTCAAAAAACAAATTACTTTTTTTTCTTTATACATCTCTTGTGGACTGATAGGTGAAGTCTTATATTGCTTGAAAATTTTTTGTTGCCATTCTGAATGGAAGCTATTTTTTTGTTAGAGCTTCTATTGTTTATTATTATGTATAGAAATGTTATTCATTTTTCCAAGTCGATCTTTTATTTGGCCAACTTGCAGACTTGTCTTATTAGTTTTAATGATTTGCAGTTTGGGTGGAGAATATCAAATCACATTCAAATATTGGCCATTTGTCACCCCCCAACCCAGGCCTTATGTATGTATTTCTATTGACTTTCTGCAATGTCAGAACCCCCAAGAGGGGGTTCTTAACCTGCAAGGGAATGAATTGAACATTCTCTGTTAAGCATGAAGTTTATAGTAGATAATTTTGGGAGATAGTCTTTATCAAATTACGGAAATTCCTCCCCATTCCGAGTTTTCTGAGAATTTTCATTGTAAATGGGTGTTGAACTTTACAGAATGTTTGGGGTTTTTTTTTTTTTTTTGTTTGTTTGTTTTTTGGTCTGTGGAAGCAGCCCTGTGATTTTTTCCTTTATGCCATAATCGGAATGCATTACATTGTTAATTTGCTGATGTTTTCCAAAAGCTACTCAATTATGTTTTATTTTTATTTTAAATACATTCTGTATTTTCTTGTCTAATATTTGACTTAGGACCACTGTCTATGCATTTAGAAAGTAAAATGGGCCTCTACTATTCCTTTACCTAATTGTCCCTGTTCAGTCTAGGAAACAAGGGTATACCAGCCTCATAAAATAAGTCTCTTTTCTTTCTTTTTTTCTGCAGTAACTTATATAAAGCAGGTGTCGTTTGTTCCTTGAAAGTTTGGTAGAACTCCCATGTTAAATCTTCTTGGCTTCTTTTAATTAAAATTTCAGGTTCTTTTTTTTTTCCCCCTTAATTCCTGGGGTGGAAGGCTGTGTTATTCTTGGAGGCACTACAATACTGGGTGGATGCATGGAATGGATGAAGCAAGCTTCTATTCCATTTCCCTGATGCAAAAATTCAAGTAATAGACAACCTTCTCCCAAGAAGACAGATGAATGGCCAAGAAACATAAAAATATTCATCATCCTTAGTCATCAGAGAAATGCAAATCGAAACCACCTTGAGATATCACCTAACCCCCATGAGAAGAGCCCACATCACAGAGTCTCAAAGATGCTGGCATGGGTGTGGAGACCAGGAAACACTCATACACTGTTGGTGGAATTGCAAACTAGTATGCCTTTTTAGAAAGAAGTATGGAGAATCCTCAAAGAGCTAAAAGTAGACCTTTCATTTGATCCTGCAATCCCATTACTAGATATCTACCCAGAAGAAAAAAAATCATTTTATCACAAGGACCTTTGCACTCAAATGTTTATAGCAGCACAATTCACAATGGCAAAGATGTGGGAACAACTCAAGTGCCCATCAATCCATGGATAGACGAATAAACTGGTGGCATAGATAAACCGTGGAATACTATTCAGCCATAAAAAGATCTTACATCTTTTGTTTTTACCTGGGTGGAGTTGGAGAATATTCTCCTTAGTAAAGTATCTCAAGAATAGGAAAGCAAGCACCCTATGTACTCAATACTGATTTGAAACTAGTAGATAAACAACTACAGGTTCACTTGAGAGAAAAAACACAATCAACTTCAATAGGAGGGAGGGGGCTGCGTCCTACCTAATGGGTACATGTAGGAGTATACGGCACACCTACTGGCTGAAGGACTCAACCACAACTCAGACACCACCTAACAAATGCAAACGATGTAAACCAATTGTGTGTACTCTTATATTAATCCACAAAAAAAAAGAGAGAAAAAACTCATGTAATATATTGCCTTATTTGGATCACACATCAGACATTAAACTGACTATACTTAATCTTAGCCAAAGGGCCAAGAAGCAATAAATTTCAGAATTTTTAATTGTTTTTGTCTATTTAAAGTTTACTGTTTGTTTTACAAGTGGCATTTTGTATTTTTGTGAGAATGTGTCCATTTTGTCAAGGTTTTCAAATGCATTGTTTATACAATTTAAACTTCTACCATTTAAAATATCTCTGTCTATAGTTATTTCCTCCTTTTCGTTGTGCATTTTGCTTTTTATTTTTATTTTTTTACAGTTTCTGGCCAGGGCTGGGTTTGAACCCACCACCTTTGGCATATGGGGCAGGCGCCCTACTCCTTTGAGCTACAGGCACCACCCATATGCATTTTGTTTTTATTTGCATCCTCTTTCTTTCTCCCTCCCACCCCGAACAATCCTGTCTGAAATATTTTCACCTTATTAGAATTTCAAATAGCCCATGTTTGGTTTTTGTTAATATTCTCTATTTTTCTACTTTTATCAATTTTTGCCTTGAAATTTTTTTCCTTCTTATTTCTTGGAGTTTCTCTGTTGTTTCATATTTAAGTTCTCAAATTAAGGCTTACTTCATTTGTTTTGAATCTTTCTGTTTTGATAAAAACATTCAAAGCAATCAATTACATTGGCAACATAGCTTGGTAGTACTTTTTTTTTTTTGAAACAGAGTCTCACTGTGTCGCCCTGGGTAAAGTACCATGGCATCACAGCTTGGCACTGGATGGACTTGGCAGGACCAGGCTGGATTTGAATCCACCAGCTCCTGTGTATGTGGCTGGTGCCGAGCTGCCTGGTAATACTTTTATTGTCATTCAGTTACAAGATTTTATTTCTTTTTATGTCTTATGTCTTAACTCAAGAGTTATTTGTATTATGTTATCTGAATTTTTGGCCTCCTATATTTTGTTCATAAAGAGTTATCTATGCTCTTGGGCTAAGGGTTAACAAAGAGAACACAGAACACAATGCCCAAACACATTTATTTATTTCACAAATCATCCTGGAGTGGGTAGGTGGCCCCTTCCCAAGAAGGGATCAGGTCCTGCCTTTCTTATTGCCCTACTGTGAGTGTCTTCCTTGACACTGCGTCACTGTCATCAAATCCATGTCCCAGTCTGCGGGAAGACAGAAAGCAGAAGTATGGAGCCATTAACTTCATTTTAAGGACATGACCCTGAAGTTGCCCATCTTACCTTTGCTCATATCCCACTGGCCAAAATTTAGTCATATGGTTACAAGAGGCAAAGTGTGTAAGTTAGGGTTTGGTTAGAAAATCAGAAACTGAACCAGTTATTTTAACAGAAGGAATTTAGAAATGAATTTTCAGGCTCAGCGCCCATAGTTCAGTGGTTACGGCACCGGCCACATACACTGAGGCAGGTGGATTCAAACCGAGCCCAGCCCTGCTAAACAACAATGACAACTGCAAAAAAAAATAGCCTGGCATTGTGGCGGGCACCTGTACTTCCATCTATTTGGGAGGCTGAGGCAAGAGAATCGCTTAAGCCCAAGAATTTGAGGTTGCTATGAACTGTGATGCCATAGCACTCTACCGAAGGTGACAAAGTGAGACTCTGTCTCAAACAAACAAACAAAAAAAAAAGAAATGAATTTTTGTTAAGCAGGTGTTGAGATGACAAAGTAGGAATATTGCATTAATCAGTGATGACACAGGCAGAAATCTGCTTTAACTCCTAGAAGGGAGGAAACAAAGGGAAGAGGTGGTGTTTTCAAATCTAGAAGGTTGAAGGAATAACCCTGTGAGCTGGATCCAGACCTCTGACAAGAGGGCATTGAACAGCTGGTACTTAGAGGTCTGAGAGAGAAGAATGGGGCTGGAAGTAGAGAAGAAACAGAATCGACTTTTGCCACTACTGGGGGGTGATGCCGCCAGAGCCAGGAAGCAGCTCAGACTCTCTCCCTCCAGCCTTGTGGTGTCTCTTGTGTCTCCTCCTGGCAGAACCTATTAGAGAACCAAGTGGGTAGGAGAAATGTGGGTTTTAGATTCCCAACCTGAGCAAAGGGTGGGTTGGGCTGAGAAACAATAGCTTAACAGACCAACATAGTCTATCCACCCTTTGCCCAGTATTTGTCCATACTTTATACACATCTGAACTTCCAGACAACATCATGCTTTCACCTGACCTTGAGCAATGATGCTCTTACCTGTTCTCCAAAGAGGGGAGATACAGAATTCCTCCAGTCATTGTATCCATCTCTGTTTTGCTTTTTCTATTTTCCTTCTGCTTCTGGCCTTTAATAAGTCCTCTCCCAACACTTCCATTTCCCCTATACGATATTGGCAGTTTTCTGCTTGGATTCACCTCTTTGAGTGGTTACTTTAAGAATATTACTGTGTATATTTAGCATAATCCTTTCCATGACATAAGATGATCAAGAATTTTGCTCTGCTCTTAAAACCAAAATTCAACATTGTGGCTGTTTCAATAAATATGTATTTACATTTACCTTTTGTTTATCTTTTCTTGTGTCTCAGACTGTCATCTAGGATTATTTTATTTTCCTGAAGCATATCCCTTAGAAGTTTGTTTTTGAGATGAGGTTTTACTTGAGCACAGGGCATGACCATAGCTCACAGCAACCTCAACCTTCTGGGCTCAGGCCATCCTCCTGCCTCGGCCTCCTGAGTAGCTGGGGCTACCAGCGTGCATCATCAAGCTAGCTAGAAGTTCTTTTTAAAAGGGCATCTTTAGAATAAATTCTTAGGTTTTGGTTTGTTTAAATATTATTATTATCATTATTATAGAGCAGAATTTCATTTTGTTGCCCTCGGTAGAGTGCCCTGGTGTCACACAGCTCACAGCAACCTCCAACTCCTGGGCTTAGGCGATTCTCTTGCCTCAGCCTCCTGAGTAGCTGGAACTACAGGCGCCCGCCACAAGGCCTGGCTATTTTTTTGTTGCAATTTGTCTGGGGCTGGGTTTGAACCTGCCACCCTCAGTATATGGGGCTGGCGCCCTACCCACTGAGCCACAGGTGCCGCCCTGTTTAAATATTATTTTAATTGTGTTTGTGTTCTTGGGAGGTGGTTTCGCCAGGTGTACAATTCTAGTCTGAAGATAACATTTCACTATCTTCTGACTTCCCTGATTAAAAAGTAACATTTCCAGCGTTTTTAAATGATTTTCTCCTTAGTGTTCTAAGATTTACTGTATGTCTGGTGTGGGTCTCTTTTTATGTATTTTTTCTTGGGATTCATTAAATTTTCTGAATTTGGGGAAGAGTTTTTCATCAACAAACTCCCAGATACTATTTCTTCAAATGTGCTTCTCTCTTGGTGGTTCATGCCTGTAATCCCAATGCTTTGGGAGGCCAAGGCAGGAGGATTGCTTGAGGCTAAGAGATCAAGACCACCCTGGGCAACATAGCAACACCCCATCTCTAGAAAAAATAAGAAAAATTATTCTGTCGTGGTAGTGTATGTCTATAGACCCCGCTACCTGGGAGACTGAAACAGGAGGATCACTTGAACCCAGGAGTTGAGTATAGTGAGCTTTTACTGTGCCACTACACTCCAGCCTGTGTGACAGAATGAGACTTACTTAAAAAAAGTTTTTTAAATTAATTAATTAAATTTTAAAATGAAAAAGACTCAAATTAGATATATGTTGGGCTTTTCTACTCTGTTCTTCATATTTCTTAACTTATTGTTTATAAATTCCATCCCCCCCCCGTGTTGCATCCTATATATATATTTTCCAATGTATGTTCTAATTTCTTCTCTTTTCAGCTGTGATATAATGTACTTAACTTATCCACAGGGTTTTAAAGTTTTCCTTTATATAATTTCTAGTTTCTCCTTTTCAAATTTTCCTTGACAAATTTGATAATCAGTACTTCCTTCAGTAATTTTTTTTTTTTGAGATAGAGTCTCACTATGTCGACCTCAGTAGAGTGCCGTGGCATCACAGCTCACAGAAACCTCAAACTCTTGGGCTTAAGCAATTCTCTTGCCTCAGCCTCCCAAGTAGCTGGGACTACAGGTGACTGCCACAACACCTAGCTATTTTTTGGTTGCATTTTGGCACCATCAATTTCTTTAAAGATATAGTATATTTATTTTATATTCTAGACCTTGTAATTCTGGTATCTGTACCATTTGTTAGTCTGTTTCTGAAGTTGATTGCTTCTGCTTGTATACTTTGTTTAGTAGATTTTAAAAAAATATTAGGTTATGTTCCTTGGAATTTTATCAGTGGAAATTCTTAAAAACTTGGGTTTAAAATGCATTTTCTGGCTCGGTGTCTATAGCTCAGCGGCTAGGGTGCCAGCCACCTACACCAGAGCTGGTGGGCTGAAATCTAGCCCAGCCCTGCCAAACAATAATGACAACTAAAAAACACAGCCAGGTGTTGTGGTGGCTGCCTCCCAGCTACTAGGGAGGCTGAGGCAAAAGAATCACTTGAGCCCAAGAGCTTGAGGTTGCTGTGAGCTATGACGCCATGGCACTCTACTGGGGCTGACAAAGTGAGACTGTCACAAAAATAAATAAATAAATAAATAAATAAATAAATAAATAAAATGCATTTTCCTGGATAGACTTAGTGTTATGTCAAAGTAACTGTGAAAATAGCCAACTTGAGACCACTCTAAAATTTTGTCTAGAGGTTTTTTGGGTTACATGGATAGTACATATTGAGGCCCTACCCCCCAGGCATGAACAAACACGTATTCTCACTGTCTTCCTCAGGGGGAGACTTTTCTCTTTTTCTCCTTCCTTCCTTCCCTCCCTTTTTCTTTCCTTCCTTCCTTCCTTTCTTTTTTTTGAGACAGAGTCTCACTCTGTTGTCCTGGGAAGAGTTCCATGCTATCATAGCTTACAGCAACCTCAAACTCTTGGGCTTCAGCAATCGTCTTGCCTCAGCCTCCCAAATAGCTGGGACTACAGGTGCCCACCACAATGCCTGGCTAGTTTCAGAGATGAGGTCTTACTCTTGCTCGGGCTGGTCTCTAACTCCTGAGCTCAAGCAATCCACCCGCTTCAGCCTCCCAGAGTGCTAGGATGATAGGTGTGAGCCACTGCACTTGGTCCTTGGTCCCCCACTCTCTCTCTTTTTTTTTTTTTTTTTTTTTTTGAGACTTTTTAAGTACCCACTGAGGGTTCTGGATATTTAACTGCAGGTCTGTGATATTTCCTCTCACATTGCTGAGGCTTCAAGATTTTTCTTCTGTGGAAATGGCATATTCAAGCTCAAGCTTTAGGCAGATAACCCAGGAAAAATGTTGAGTCTAGAGCTCTTTTTACATCTTGTGATTCATACTTTCTTGTTTTTGGTCTGCAAGGAATTGCTGCCAGCTCAACTGTATGTGAAAAGAGATGTTATTTCTGTTTTATCCAGCATTTTTAGGTATGCTGTACTGGAATTTCTTCTCTAACATGCAGTCTGCCATATTGCCAAAGTCAGAAGTCAACTCATTTAGATCTATTATAATTACTATTATGTTAAGACATTTTCTACCTCTTGTCAGTCTTCTATTTGCCATACTCTCTTTCTGTTTTGCTCCTTTCCTTACTTCCATGGACATGCTGATTTTTTTTTTCTTCTACTGATTTGAAAAATTATACATACCGTATATACCCGAGTATAAGCCGAGTTTTTTCGGCATAAAATTTGGCCGAAAAACCCAAACTTGGCACAAATTTTGTGCCGAAAAAACTCGGCTTATACTCGAGTATATACGGTATTTTTAGGCTAGGCACAGTGGCTCACACCTATAATCCTAGCACTTTGGGAGACTGGGAGGGGAGGTTTACTTGAGGCTAATAGTTCAAGACCAGCCTGAGCAACATGGTGAGACTCTGTCTCTACTAAAAAATAAAAACAATTAGCCAGGTGTCTTGGTGTGCACCTGTAGTCCCGAGCTACTAGGGAGGCTGAGGCAAGAGGATCACTCAAGCTCAAGAGTATGAGGTTGTAGTAAGTTATGATAACACTACTGCACTGTAGTTGGGGTAACAGTGAGACCCTGCCTCAAAAATAAATTATACATATTTTAAAGTTTTTCTAGTAGTTATTTCTAAAGTGTTTAGACTAATCGGTGTTTATTCCTTCCTATACATTCTCCTCCCTTCCTCTCTGTTACCCTCAAATTGGTATTTTGGTATTTTTCAGTATTTTGGTTTCTGATGTGTATAGTTCTGCATTTGGGGGCATTATTTTTCTAAAATTATTAACTTTATCCACTGTTATTCCTTGTGTCTCACCAGTGGGTTTTTTTTTTTTTTTGCAGTTTTTGGCCAGGGCTGGGTTTGAACCTGCCACCTCCAATATATGGGGCTGGCACCCTACTCCTTTGAGCCATAGGTGCCGCCCCCACCAGTGTTTTTCTTATCTCTTCTTTCTGTAATACTTCCTTCAAGATTATTTTTGAAGCAGATCTTTGTAGCGTAAACTTCTCGAGACTTTGTCTGAAAATACCTTTATTTACCCTCACATTTATTTTATGTTATTTTTTTCTCTGCAACAGAGTTCCTGGAAACTCACATTTAAATGACAGTTCTGTTGGACATAAAATTCTCTAAGTCCCAAGTTTTTTTTAACTTTTCAAAAATATAATTCTGTTATCTTCTTGTATCTATTGCTGCTGCTGAAAAAGTGTTTTGTTTCTGAAAGCTTTCATATTTTTCCTCTTTGCTGTCTTCAAATTAAGTGAAAATTGTCTGCATATTATTTTTTTTTTACAGATGGCTTTTTAGTAGAGGTCTTGCTCTTGCTCAGGCTGGTCTTGAACTCCTGAGCTCAAGCAATCCACCTGCCTCAGCCTCCCAGAGTGCTAGGATTATAGGTATGAACCACCATGCCCAGCCCTTTTTTCTTTTTTTTGAGACAGAATCTCATTTTGTCACCCTTGATAGAGTGCCATAGCATCACAGCTCACAGCAACCTCAAACTCTTGGGGTTAAGCAATTCTCTTGCCTCAGCCTCCCAAGTAGCTGGGACTACAGGTGCCCATCAGAACGCCCAGCTATTTTTGTTGTTGTTGTTCTAGTTGTCATTTCTGTTTAGCAGGCCTGGCTGGGTTTGAACCCGCCAGCCCTGATGTATGTGGCCAGTGCCCTAACCACTGAGCCGTGGGTGCTGAGCCTAAACAAAAATCTTTTTAAGGCAGGGTCTCCCTCTGTTATCAGGCTGGAATGTAGTGGTGCTGTTGTAGCTGCACAGCCAAGTCCTTTGCCTTCTGTGCAGAAGGGAGCCAACACCCCAAATCAGCAGGTGTTGCAGCAGAGACAGATTTTAATATCATGGGGGACCAAGCAAGGAGATGGAAGCAATTTTTCAAATCCATCTCCTTGAGAATTTGGGGGCCAGGGTTTTTAAAGATAGATCAGTAAAGCGCTAGGGAATTGGGTCTGCTGATTGCCTGGGGATGAATTTAAGCATCAGGGTAGGTAGTCAGGTGTGAGCAAGGAGGGAGAGAACGGAAAAGTCAGTCAACTGGCTGAAACTAACAGCCCTTGGATGAACAGACCTGAAGGGAAGAAAAGGGCCATTAATTTTCCAGTGTTGCATGGGTACAAAGTGACCTTTCCCCCATTATATCACATGTAACAAGTAAGCACTGTGGTTTTGATTCCTCCCACCTCGAGGTAAAAACAGGGGAACTATGAGTAAGAACAGAATGAATGTGGACTGCCCAGCTTTCTTTGACATCAACAAATAAACTCAGCAACTCCTGGGGGTTCAGGGCCGGGGTTCCTTTTGAGTCTGTCTGCTTTTTGGAGAGCATACTTTCACTTCTGCACAAGCCTGTCCTGAGTCTGTCCATTTTCACTCAATAAACTTGCCACCATCACTCTTGCTAAGGTCACAGAAATTCTCATTACCAAGAACCTTTATGCTGGTGATGACAGGATTGGGAAACAGAAATTGTCCTTCCGTGCTGAGGCAGTTCCCGAGTAGAGGGTCTTGGGACCTGTTGAGTCAGTGTCTGCGTATGGCTACTGGTCCTGTGGGTATCAGACTCCCTGAAGGCAGAGTTTGGAAAATATCTCAATATTTTGAGATATTGAGATATTAAAATCTAAGGCCAGTCTTAGGTTTTACAATAGCAATGTTACCTGTAGAAGCAATCATGGAAGGTTACAAATCTTATGCCAGTCAGGGATTTGTGACTCTTAAGAAGCAAACGATTAGGGCAAGGCAAAAGAAGGAACGATGGCTAGTTAACATGGAGCTGTGCCTATACTTCTGTGGAAATCAGACTCCTGCCATAGTTTTTGACTTATGGCCCCACAATACTTTAATATAGGTGGTTTCATGATCATAGCTCACTACAGCCTCAATCTCCTCTCACTTCAGTTTCCCAAGGAGTTGGGGCTACAGGTACACACCATCACACCTGGTTAATTTTTGTATTAAAAAAAAGATTGTTTTTAGGACAGTATCTGTGGCTCAGTGAATAGAGCCCCGGCCCCATATACCGAGGGTGGCAGGTTCAAACCCAGCCCTGGCCAAACTGCAACAAAAAATAGCCGGGAGTTGTGGCGGGTGCCTGTGGTCCCAGCTACTTGGGAGGCTGAGGCAAGAGAATTGCCTAAGCCCAGGAGTTGGAGCTTGCTGTGAGCTGTGATGCCACAGCACTCTACTGAGGGCAACAAAGTGAGACTCTGTCTCTAAAAAAAAAAAGATTGTTTTTAAGAGATGGAGTCTTGGCTGGGTGTGGTGGTGGTCATGGTGGTAATCCTAGGATTGAGGCAGGTAGATTGCCTGAGCTCAGGAGTTGAAGATCAGCCTGGGCAAGAGAAAAACCCCATCTCTATTAAAAACAGCCGGTCTGAGGCAAGAAGATTGTTTGAGCCCAAGAGTTTGAGGTTGCTGCATCACTACCCAGGGTGACAGAGTGATACTCTGTCTCAAAAAAAGAGAGAGAACGAGACAGAGAGAGATCTTGCTATGTTGCCCAGGCTTGTCTTGAAGACCCTGACAGTGTAAAGATACTAGAAATAGGGCAGTGCCTGTGGCTCAAGGAATAGGGCGCCAGCCCCATATACTGGAGGTAGCAGGTTCAAACCTGGCCCCGGCCAAATACTGCAAAAAAAAAAAAAAAAAAAAAAATGCTAGAAATAAATGGTACTGCTGCAGACCCAGGAAGCTTTTCTCAGTAATGGCATCCTTCACCCAGGAAGACTGCTACTCAACCCCTGGATGGCACCTGCTTTTGTATATGGACACAGCTGTATTAAGCCCCTACCAACATGATTCCACTTTGGCACTCATAAAAGGCCAGTCCATCTAGGTCCTGGCCTAAGTGGGCCTGTTCACAGGATAGATATTTCAATAAGTGCTCAGAGTTTACAGAGTACTGTACAAGGGGCTTGGTTGTGGGAAGGCAGTTCTTTGCATAATACTCAGCACATCTGAGTTGAGGACTGGGAGATATCCTGATATTGAGGACAGGAAGTTTGACATCATTCCTCAGGGATTCCCGTGATGAGGCCCAGACCCCCCCACAGCAGAACTGCTGGGTCTGTTGGATGCAATAACTACATATGTTAACTGGACTATGGAAACAGGACAGGTGGCTTGAGAAGAAAATGACCCCACTTCTGCTAGTCATTTCTAAAATGACATGTTAAATGTGGCAGGATGCCTAGCGCAGTGTCCCAGCAATCATTCAGTACAACCGTGTCATTTTTAGAAGCATCTTCATCAAGCAGAGGGAGAAATGTGGTGTAAAACAAGAGATCTGGAACATATTCATTGATTTATTCTAGAAATAATTCTTTGAACAGTTACTGTGTCTGAGGCAGCGTGCTTGGTACTCCTTCACAAATGTGGAACTGAAACAGACATGTTCCCTGCTGTCACGGAGCTTACGGTCTACCGGTAGAGAAGGGCATTAAATAAAAAACTGTCCTATGGTAGCCAGAGTCCAGATTGACTGCCCCCGTCACGTTCTTGCCTAGTCCCCTCCTGCGCTAACTAAATAGGGCTGACCCATGTAGCCATAGGCATGTGGTGACAGTGGTGGTGCTGCACATCTGAGGCCAGGTTGTAAAAAACTTGTTCTCTCTTGGTTCACTCACTCTGGTAGTGTCATTGCCCTCAAGACACTGCAGAAAAGGCCAGATGGTAAGGAACTGAGGCCTCCTGCCAACAGGAGGCTTAACCTGCCAGCCATGTGAGCAAATCGGCCGGGAAATGTATCCTTCAGCCCCAGCCAAGCCTTCAGATGACTGAAGCCCCGGCAAACAGCTTGACCACGACTTCATGAAAGACGCTGAGCCAAAACCACCCAGCAAGGCACTCACCAATTCCTGACCACAGAAGCCGTGAGATGTAATAGATTTCACTAAGTTCTGAGGTCATTCATTTCACAGCAGTAGATAACTGATGTATACAACCCAATGACTAAATAGGTGGAAGATGAGGCGAGTGCTGTGATCTGAATGTTTGAATTCCTGACCCCCAAAGTGGTGACATTAGGAGGTGGGGGCTTCTTGGGGATGCGATCAGGTTATGGAGGTGGAGCCCTCACGATGGGATTAGTGTCCTTACAAAATAGGCCCAAGAGAGCTTGAGTGTCTCCCCTACCATGTGAGGACCCAGTGAGAAAACACCACCTCTGGATGAGGAAACAGACCGCCACCGGACATCGAATCTGCTGCCGCCTGGGTGTCAGACTTCCCAGAACCGTGAGCAGTAACTGTTTATCAGCCACCCAGTTTATGGCATTTTCTTCTAGCAGCCTGAATGGACTATAGAACATTTAACAAAGGAAACTGAGCCTCACATGAGCCCTCATGTGTCATGGATAAAAGAATCCCTCAATTTCCCCTGCCTCACTCTTGAGGGCCACTCCAGCCACGTCCACACAGACCTGGGATCCGGTCAGCAGGAGACACATACTTCCCAGCTGGGACTGTGGCCCACACTTCCTGTCTTTATTCCTACTGTGTACTCAGGAGACACTACCCAAGTCAAAAAGAATGCTCTGCCTTTATTTTATTTTTTAATTTAATTTTTTATTTTTTTGAGACAGAGCCACTCTCTCTGTCGCCCTGGGTAGAGTGCTGTGGCATCATAGGTCACAGCACCCTCAAACTCCTGGGCTCAAATAATCCTCTTGCCTTAGCCTCCCAAGTAGCTGGGACTACAGGTGCCTGCCACAACACCTGGCTAGGTGTTCTATTTTTAGTAGAGATGGAGTCTTGCTCTTGCTCAGGCAATCTACCCACCTTGGCCTCCCAGAGAACTATGATTACAGGCACGAGCCACCACCCTGGGCCAGAACTCAACCTTTAAACTTCACAACCAATCCTGCTATGTCATGTACAATGTTTTCTAAAATTTTATGCCAACAGTACATACCTGGCAAAAGTAATACATCACATACCTCTGCCAAGATGGCTAGAATTCTCACGTGCAGAGTAACCCTAAGCAAAACTGAGGCTGATGAATTTTCCCTTTGGGATTCTCCCTTCTTGGCAAGTACTTAATGGTGCCTGGTCCTTGAGCAAGTTTTGCAAATCTGATTTTTTCCCCCATCCCTCCATCAAAATGTGTACTATAACACTCAGAGTTGGACAGGAAAATTCTACTTTATAGTGAGTTACCACTAATTTTTTTTAATTTTTTTTTTTTTTTTTTTTTCAGTTTTTGGCCAGGGCCACGTTTGAACCCACCACCTCTGGTATATGGGGCCAGCGCCCTACTCCTTTGAGCCACAGGTGCTGCCCAGAGTTAACCACTAATTTTATCTGCTTCCCAGTTCCACAAGGATTGAGGCTGTTGGGAGATACTAACTCCTGCAATTTGGACCTTTTTTTTTTTTTTTTTATCTCTTTTCCAGATCTCTTTAACACATACCATCTGTCCTTCAACAGTGGCACAACCAAGAGGAAGAACCCAGATGTGTGGTCCTCCCCAGGCCTCCCCCAGGCCTCCCCTGCATTCTGTCATTGAATTTAAGAGCTAATTGATGTATAACTAGTTGTACCTATTTATTTAAAAAATTAATTGCATCCTGTCTCTAGTTCACTCATTTATCCCATAGTTATTGTTCCTAGTCAGAGAACTCTGAAGGATTGGTAATATCCTAAAACCAGGGAATGACTCTGTAATGGGCTGTGTCCCCCGCTATCCCCAAATTCATATGTTGGAGCCCAAACCCCCCAGTACCTCTGAATGGGACTGTATTTGGAGATGGGGCAGTTAAGGAGATAATTAAGTTAAAGGAAGGTTATTAGTGTGGGTCCTATTCTAATCTGACTGATGTCCTTATAAGAAGGGAAAATTTGGATACCCAGAGCCACACCAGAGTTGTGCATGCCTGGTGAGAAGACCGAGTGAGGACACAAGTGAGAAGGCGCCGTCCGCAAGCCCGGGAGAGAGGCCTCAGGAGAAAACAAACCTTCTTGTGATTTGATCTGGGACTTCCAAGAGTTCAGAACCTTGAGAAAACAAATTTCTGTTGTTTAAGCCACTCATCTGTAGTCATCTGTTATGGTGGCCAGAGCAGATAAATACAGTCTCCCATGCTGTAACTTCAGACGCTGTTTTAGCCCAGAGGTAGGAAGTACAATGTGACACAGAGGAGGGGGCTGTCTGATGCTGTTCATGTCACATCAGATGTACAGCCTGGCTTGGCCCACAGACCTAACAAGCCCAGGCCCGGGATGTGTCTCAGTATGTTTCTTTTTATAGATGTCATTTCTTTTTCCTTTTTTTTTTTTTTTTTTTTGAGCAGAGTCTCACTCTGTCACCCTCAGCTCTGTTATCACAGCTCACAGCAACCTCAAACTCTTGGGTTCAAGGGATTCTCTTGCCTCAGCTTCCCAAGTAGCTGGGACTACAGGTGCCTGTCACAACGCCTGGCTAGTTTTTTTCTGTTTTTAGGGGTCTTGCTCTTGCTCAGGCTAATCTCAAATTCCTGTGCATAAGCAAACTACTCGCCACAGGTTCCCAGAATGCTAGGATTGCAGGCGTGAGCCACTGCACCAGCCCAGGGCGTCATTTCTGAGGGTTTCAAGTCCTTCCACTTAGCCATGATCCTGAGGACAGTCCCGTGATGAGGCTCGAGACCCTTGCAGGGGACTTGGCGTAGAGAACCCGTGGGTGGGTTGGTTGTGCTGAGAAAGGGGTTTGGGGAGAGGTGACAGCAGGAGTTGGAGGGGGGAGGCAGAGAAGCACTCTCTCAAGTGTGAAGCCAGCTTTCTTTTGTTTCTTTCTTTTTTTTTTTTCAAGCCAGCTTTCTTTCAACAGGCATGGGCGACTGAGTCATTTCATGAGGACTAGAAACAAGGGAATGAAGAAAAGGAACGATGTCAGGCAATTGAAGACTGAGAGTGACTCAGGGCTGGCACAGATGTCTGAGCCTTCAGCTCTTTCTGCGTCTTTATATAAGCCAGTGCTGCAGTCTGAATGTTTGTGACCACCCCCCAACATTTATATGTTAAAACTCAACAATCTATTAGAAGGTGGAGCCTGTGGGAGGTGATTACGTCAGAGGGCTAATGGGAGTGGTGCCCTTAAAGAAGAGACCCAGAGAACTGCCCTGTCCATCACCATGGGAGAACTCATGGAAGGTGCCATCTGTAGGAGCCATCAGACAACAGATTGCACCTTGATCTTGTGACTCCCAGCTCAAAACTAAGAGCAATAGATTTCTCTCTTTTCCTTCCTTCCTTCATCCTTCCTTCCTTCCTTTCTTCTTTCTCTGTTCTTTCCTTTTCTTTCTTTTAGACAGAGTCTGACTCGGTCACCCTGGGTAGAATGTCATGGTGTCATAGCTCACAGCAACGTCAAACTCCTGGGCTCAAGCGATCCTCTTGCCTCAGCCTCCTGAGTAGCTGGGACTGCTAGTTTTAGAGACAGGATCTTGCTCTTGCTCAGGCTGGTCTTGAACTGAGGAGCTCAAGCAATCCATCCTCCTCAGCCTTCTAGAATGCTAGGATTATAGGCATGAGCTACTGCGTCCAGCCGAACAATGAATTTCTATTGTTTCCAAATTATCTGACCTAAGGTATTTTGCTATAGCAACCCAAGCAGACTAAGACAACCAGGAGGCTAATCTAATCATCATTCATTATTATTATTATTATTATTATTATTGACAACCACGGCATCTATTAATTAATTATTAATCGTCTATCAACTGATATTAATTATCTATTATTACTCATTGCAGCTATCAACATGTCAACTTAAATAACGCACAGAGGCTCGGCACCCGTAGCTCCGTGGTTAGGGCTCCGGCCACATACACTGAGGCTGGTGGGTTCGAGCCTGGCCAGGGCCTGCTAAACAATAATGAAAACTGCAATAAAAAAAAAATGGTCAGGTGTTGTGGCAGGCACCTGTAGTCCCAGCCACTTGGGAGGCTGAGGCAAGAGAATTGCTTAAGCCCAGGAGTTTGAGGTTGCTGTGAGCTATGATACCATGACACTCTACAAGGGCAACATAATGAGACTCTCTCAAAAAGTAAATAAATAAATAACATACCAAGTAAATCTCTCTAAAAGAAAATGGTGTTTATTTGGTAATAGAGCATTGCAATGGGCTTACTCATGGCATACTAAACTACACATATATTCAAGGAGGTAAAGGAAGACTAAGGGTTTTTTTGGGGAAGGGGGAGGTTTGGTGGGAGTTTTTTGTTTTTGTTTTTCTGTGACAGAGTCTCACTCTGTCACTCTGGGGTAGAGTGACATATCATAACCGTGGCATCATAACTCACAGCAATGTCAAACTCCTGGGCTCAAGTGATCCTCTTGTCTCAGCTTCCCAAGTAGCTGGGACTACAGGCACCTGTCATGACACCTCAATAATTTTTCTATTTTTAGTAGAGACTGGGGCCTCACTCTTGCTCAGGCTGGTCTTGAATTCCTGAGCTCAAGTGATCCTCCCATCTCAGCCTCCCAAATTGCTAGGATTATAGGTATGAGCCACCTTACCAGGCTGAAGGCAAAGGTATTTAAAAGCAAAAGGAAGAGGATCACATAATTCTTTTGAAATAATTATTCTTGGCTACAAGGGTCAATAACGAAGGTGACATCACTTTAAGATTGGACAGGCATTAGCCGGGCAGATGTCTGTGCAGAAGTACCTTTTGTGTAAGGTTGCAATGCCGTTTCTGCAAGGTTATGGTTTTGCAGAGTCTTTTGTGATTGTTTTTTGATCAGGATGCGAATGTGAGAACCCTCTCCTCCTGGCCTTCCCTGCTCTATTTGTCAGGATTTTTTTTTTGACACTCGTGACTCTATTTTGGTTCTGACAAGTTTCACAACTATTATTATTTTCTTACCCCATCTTCTTGTATGACAAATTCATTCTCTCCTTGGAAAAATATTTTTTGCTGCATTAGGTATGTAGTGGTCCAGGGGCAGTCCCAGCCTTCTTGCTGCTTGAAGTCTGGGTAGGCTGGGACACAGGGGGCAGCCCTCAGGAGGGACAGCAGAGGGCACTGTGGGGATACAGGAACTTAAAGGACCCGCTGGGAACAGAGCTCCAGAAGGGTTGTGAAGCCCCTAAGGTAACTGAGCACAGGACGGTGGAGAAGCCTGGTGTGGCTGGAGGGAAGGGGAGAGTGGCAGGCCTTGCTGGGCACCATGTTCTAGGAAAGGCTGAGGATTTTAGATGCTCTCCTAAGGGAAATGAGAAACTGTGACTTCGGTTTCTTTAGCTTTAGAATGGGATAATAATAGTTATTGAAGTCTTAGGGCTGTTCTAAAAATTAAGTGAGATGGTTTATGGAAAGGACTCAGCATGCTGAACCACCCTACAGTCCCTAGCTTCCTGTTTTGTCCTAATTTTAGTAATGACATCTGTGCTGACACCCAGTGAAGAATAAAAACCACTCCACCAAGCTATCCCTCCAAACTGGAACTCCATACAGTTTCTCCAATCCTCTCATCCCCAACCTAGTGGAAAGGAAAAAAGATTTGTCCAAAGACCTGCAGGGCGGACTGAGCACTCTGCCCAGGGCTTTCCTCTCTGTACCAGAAAAGGAAATGGACCTCTCAGCTAGTTAGGGATGTAACTCAAGGAAAAAATCCAGCAGGACGGGCAGTATATGAGTTTCCTGTTGCTGCTGTGACAGATTGCCACAAATTTAGCGGATTACAACAACAACACACACACATATATATATTTATGTTTTTGAGACAGAGTCTCACTATGTCACCCTTGGTGGAGTGCTGTGGTGTCATAACTCACAGCAACCTCAAACTCTCAGGCTGAAAAGATTCTCTTGCCTCAGCCTCCCAAGTAGCTGGGATTACAGGTGCCCGCCATAACGCACAGCTATTTTTTATTTTTTTTTTGTAGTTGTCATTGTTGTTTAGCAGGCCGGGACTGGGTTCGAACCCACCAGCCCAGGAGCATGTGGCTGGTGCCCTAACTGCTGAGCTGCGGGCACCAAGCCATACACACACACACACACACACACACACACATATATACACACACATATATAATACATACATACATAAAAATACACACATATACATATAAATGCATATATATGTACATACATACGCATATATATGTACATGCATATATATATATTTTTTGAGACAGAGTTTTACTTTGTCACCCTCAGTAGAGTGCCATGGCATCATACCTCACAGTAACCTCAAACTCTTGGGCTCAAGCTATTTTCTTGCCTCAGGCTCCTGAGTCACTGGGACTATAGGCGCCCTCCACAACGCCCAGCTATTTTTAGAGGCAAGGTCTCGAACTCGTGAGCTCAGGCAATCCACCTGCCTCAGCCTTTCAGAGTGTTAGGATTACGTTGTGAGCCATCGCACACAGCCCTAACAACACATATTATTACCTTATAGTTTAGAGGTCAGAAATCTGAAGTGAGTCTCAATGGATCCATTTAAAACTTAGGTGTCCCAGGGCTGTGATCCCTCTAGACACTTGAGGAGCATCTGTTTCCTTACCTTTTGGAGCTTCTTGAAGCCACCTGTATTCCGGGGCTCATGGCCCCTTCTTGCATCAGGGGAACCCTGCGCTTGTATCACTGTGACCACTGCTTCCATCATCAGGGCTCCTCTGCTCTGATTCTCTTGACTTCCTCTTTCATTTATAAAAACTCTTGCAGTTAAACTGGGCTCACCAGGATAACCCAGGGTGACTTGGGATAACTTCTCTATCTCAAGATCCTTAATTTTGTCATACCTGCGAAATCCGTTTTTGCATATAAGATAATATGTTCCCAGGTTTGGGACATCAGACATCTTGAGGGAGCCCTTATTTTGCTGGCCATAGAGTACGTATGCTGGAGATTGGCGGTCAAGCCTGGGACAGTCAGTGGCACACAAAAGGTACTACCGTTTGTCAGATGAGGGAACGCATGGATCGCAGTGTTCAGGTTTAGGCTGTCTTTGAAAAATACTGGGCAGCCGACTCAAGGGAAAATACGCAGGTCCTTTGTATCTAATTTGCAGACATTCCTCCTACGAGTGTTTGCCTCCCAGGCAACTTCTCTCTAATGATTCTCACTGGGTCCCCGCTTACCAGACAACCTCCCAAAATAGGTAGTTGAGCTGTGCTCAGTGTTTAGTCCTGTCTGGAGGGCAAAGGAGTGGAAAGGGGAAATCTCCATGGAGCCAGTGCCCCAGAGACCTTGGGGGTGCAGTGGGTGGATGGAGAACAACACCCCAAACATATCTCCCAGAGCCCTTGTGATCTGGGCTTGTTGCTGGCTCTCCTTTTGCCAGATCATTGTAGTTACCAAACATATTATTAAACCTTTTTATTCCTAAACCAACATCATAAAGTTAGTGCCATTTAGTACATTTCAAACCATGTAACTGGAACAGCTAACATTATGTTCCATCTAGAGTCTCAGGCTGGGGTCTAATATCCACCATCTCGTTTAATGCTCAAAGTAACGGATGAGGTAGGTACTGTTATTGTCACCCCTTTTCTGTAGGAAAGGAACTCGGCCCGTGAGTTCAATTGTGTGCCCAAGGCCAGACAATAGGCAACTCTTTAACTGAGTAGTGTGACTGCAGCAGCCACCCACAACCACGGCACCCTGACAGGGAAACTCAGGTAGCCATAAACTTGAACAAAGTTGAATAAGAATTGGCTGGGGCTGTATTTGACTCATTCTTTTTTTTTTTTTTTTTTTTTTTTCATCTTTACAGAGACACAACGGAAAAATAAAAAATGTATATATTTAAGATATGCCATGTGGGGCAGTGTGGGTAGGGCGCCGGCCACATATACCCAGGCTGGTGGGTTTGAACGCAGCCCGGGCCAGCTAAACAAATGACAACTGTAACCAAAAAATAGCCGGGTGTTGTGGTGGGCACCTGTAGTCCCAGCTACTTGGGAGGCTAAGGCAAGAGAGTTGCTTAAGCCCAAGCGTTTCAGGTTGCTGTGAGCTGTGATGTTACGGCACTCTACTGAGGGTGACATAATGAGACTCTGTCTCAAAAAAAAAAAAAAAAAAGAATATATATATATGCCATGTAATTTATTATATACGTGTACATTGTGAAATCATTACCACAATTAAGCTAATGAACACATCCATCTTCTCACATCATTACCTTTTTGTGTAAGTGGTGAGAATACTTAAGACCTACTCCCTCAGTGTATTTCAAGTACCATACAGTATTATTAACTACAGTTACCTTGTTGCACATTAGGTCTGCAGAACTTACTCATAACTGCAAGTTTGTGTCCTTGGCCCAAAATCTCCCCTCCCCCACTTTTTCCAGTACCTGGGAGCTACCTTCTGCTCTCTGTGTGAACTCAGTTTTATTATAAGTGATTTACAGGGCGTGTGTGGTGGCTCATACTTATAATCCTAGCACTCCAGGAGGCTGAGGCAGGTGGATTGCCTGTGCTCAGGGATTTGAGACCAGCTTGAGCTAGAGCGAGACCCTGTCTTTACTAAAAATAGAAAAACTAGCCAGGTGTTGTGGCAGGCGCCTTTAGTCCCAGGTACTCTGGAAGCTGAGGAAAGAGTATCAAGTGAGCCCAAGAGTTTGAGGTTGCCGTGAGCTGTGATGATGCCACAGGACTCTACCCAGGGCAACAAAGTAAGATTCTGTCTAAAAAAGAAAAGTGATTTACATTCATTCAGCACATGTAGGATGAGTTTCTACTAAAGGAAAAATATTGTGCCAAAAACATGGAGTCCAAGATGAAAAGTCACACTTTCTGCCCAAAAGGAGGTTTAGCATAGTGGAAAGACGCTCATGAAAACCAAGTCCAACTCACTGGAGGGAGGTATTGAATTTAGTAGCATCCCATAACAACCCCAGAGTTAGCTCCAGAAGTCTTTGTGAAGCAATTCTTACTGCAGAAAAACCAAATAAGACTTGTCAGGCTGGGTGCAGTGGCTCATGCCTATATTCCTAGTGTTAGTGCTCTGGGAGGCTGAGGTGGGTGGATTGCTCAGGAGTTGGAGACCAACCTGAGCAAGAGCAAGACCCCATCCCTACTAAAAATAGAAAAACTAGGTGGCCATTGTGGCAGGCACCTGTAGTCCCAGCTACTTGGGAGGCTGAGGCAAGAGGATCACCTGAGCCAAAGAATTTGAGGTTCCTGTGAGCTCTGACGCCACCACACTCTACCCAGGGCTACAGAGTGAGACTCTATCTCATATTGCAGTATGAAATAAGGGGAAAAAAGCAAAATTACTGTCAGACAACCACACAAGCTTAACAGCATTTGAATTCACGGAAAAGCTGAGTAAACTACTGTATCGTCATTTATACCATCTGATAATATTTCATAAACCACCTCTAATTTTCAAACCAACCATTGCTTTTCATTTATGGAATTCACTAAGACTGTGTCAAGCCCTAAAAAGAATTCAAGTATAAATATCTTTAACAGGAAAGAAAAGCTAACAAGTTCCATTAGCACTGGGAGCGTTAACTTTTTTCTCATTGGGTGTCAGAAGCTTGAGAACAGTAAATACTGTGTGATTCAAAAATGCATTTGCTTTACAGATTTTCTTTGGCTTTCAAATCCAGCTAACATTTAACTGATTGGAAGTTAACGTCTATCCTTAAAGTGGAAGCACAGATTCTGACCTGATTTTTCTTCTAAAAAAGGGGTTTATGCAAGGTAGCTCATGCTTGTCATCCTAGCACTGGGAGGCCTGGGTGGGCAGATTGCTTGAGCTCAAGAGTTCAAGACAGCCTAAGCAAGAGTGAGACACTGTCTAAAACTAGCTGAGCGTTGTGGCACCCACTGTAGCGCCTGTGGTTTCAGCTACTTAGGAGGCTGAGGCAAGAGGATCACTTGAGCCCAAGAGTTTGAGATTGCTGTGAACTTTGACGCTATGGCACTCAACCCAGGGGGAGAGAGTGAGACTCTTTCTCAAAAAGGGGGAGGGGATTGATGTACTTTTCATCCTGATAAGGGAATAGATTTACTTTAGGAAATTCAAAGATGTATATATAGTTATTTCTGGAACACAAAGTTCAGGAGAGATGATGAGTTGTAACCGAATACAACTCTGAGGAACACTTTATGCTGCATTAAAAAGTTGAAATTTCACCCTGATTGGCAACTACTGAGTCATGTTTCACAAGAGTATGTAGTGATCATTTTTACCTATTTGTAAAGCCTCTCTTGATAGCAGCCCAGAGCAGGGGCTGGACAGGACTGGGACGATCATGCGGAGTCAGTCTCAGTCTTTCAGCTCCAAACACACCCTCCCCTGCTCTGTGATGCTGGGGCTGAGAAACCACAGTTCTGCTTTGCCAGATGGTTCTATGTTAGGCTCTGGCAAGAGGGTTTGCTAGGAGACTGCAGAAGTAGGGTAATCAACTTGTCCCAATTTACCCAGAACTTTCCCAGTTTTAGCACTGAAAGTTCTGCATCCTGGGAGCCCCTTTCAGGGGGGCTGGTAACCGTCAGCAGAAGGGATTTGCTCCTTCCTACCTGTCTGCTGTTCTTCTGGGCATCACCCCAGCCACATGCTTTCACTCTGGCAGCAGTAGCAGGCGCAGTGCCTTCCTGTCGCAGCCCCTGAATCCAGGTTTTGGTTTTTTAACACTTGCAAAAACAGCTGCGTCAGAAACATCAGTGCCTCTTCATCAGAATCTTTGCTTCCAGGCTCTAGGAGTGGTAGCTGCTTCCTGTGGTTGGTACTTGTATAATATTTGAGAGCAGCGGTTCTTAAAGTGTGGTCTCGAGGCCAGCAGCAGCAACATCACCTGGGAAGTTGTAAGACAACGATACAAATGTTTGTGCCCTACTGCAGGCCCCAGGTCAGGCTCAACAGGTTGCATTTTTGCAAGCTGTCTGAGTGAGTCTGCTAAAGTCTGAGAACTATGGTCTTAAACTCTCCTTTCTACCTTTTCAGTTATCTAGACAACAACCTTATGCCAAGTCAGCAATTCCTTACATCAAATTCCATATATGGTAGAACCTCCATAGCTGACCATTTCCCTACATTGACCACCACCTTAAGTGGACCTAATTTTCACACACTGGACACTCACCACATGTATGGCTAGTTCCTTATGTTGAACAGTTTGTTACAGTCCCTTGGGTGGTCAACTTACAGAGGTTCTAGTGTACTTATATTTTTTTTGTTAAAATAATTGGTGTAGTTTCTATCTCCTGAGGGGGCCCTGACTACTGCAATAATACAAGTTAGAAATGAAGAATGCCCAAACCAGAGCAGAGGGTGCAGGAATGGAGAAGAGGTGACAGAAAGAAGGCATTTAAAAGTTCTCAACTGCTGTTTGGAAAGAGGCAAGACTCTAGGATGACTCCCAGTTTCCCAGCTTGGGTCTCAGATGGGACTATGGTGCCCATTCCCCAAAATGACCACCAATTGGTCATTGGAGGTGGAGATGATCACTTTGCTCTCAGATTTGATTGGATTCCCATTAAAATACTCATGTTCAGGCTCGGCACCCATAGCACAGTGGTTATGGTGCCAGCCACATACACTGAGGGTAGTGGGTTCGAACTCAGCCTGGGCCTAGCTAAACAACTGCAACAACAACAATAACAACAACAACAAAAAATACTCAGGTTCAGACATCCTTTAGGTAGATAGGGTCTGGAGCTCAGGAGAGAGGTCTGAATAAAAACGGAGACTGGGGGTTCGGTGCCCATAGCACAGTGATTATGGTGCCAGCCACATACACCAAAGGTGGCAGGTTCAAACCCAGCCCAGGCCTGCTAAAACAACAAGACTGCAAGAAAAAATAGCCGGGCGCCTGTAGTCCCAGCTACTTGGGAGGCTGAGGCAAGAGAATCGCTTAAACCCAAGAGTTACAGGTTGCTGTGAGCTGTGACGCCATGGCACTCTACCAAGGGTGACAATAGTGACACTCTGACTCAAAGGAAAAGAAATGGAGATTGGGGGATGACAAGCATGCAAGTGGCAGCTGAAGCCATGGGCATGGACAAGCCCATACAAGGAGACCACGCAACATGAAAAATAGCTTTCTAGCTTCTGCAATACAAAAAGGTATACCAGCAGGAGTTTGGGAGCAGATGCAAGGTATTGACTCCTCATATCCATCACGGAGGGGTAGGGTATCAATAACCACTGATTCCACAGAGTTAGTTGAATGGAAGTACAAAAAGCTAGCCTGCCCAAGGAATGTACCAGGAAGGGTTAGATGCCTGGTCGAGGAAAAACTGATGCCACAAAAATTCAGAAGACTGAGGCTCTAAGATATCAGCTTCCATCATTTAAAGATTTTATCAATTAATTCAACAAATAATTGAGTTTCTGCATGCTGGGTATTGTTTTAAGTAGTGTGGCTACAGGGATGAATAAAATAGAGACAGTCACCACCTTCCTGGAGTTTATGTTCTTGGGGGAGAGAGACACAAAATGAAGGCACAAATGAAATGTAAGTGTCATGGTGAAAAATAAGGCAGAACGAGGGGACCTAGAGGAACAGGGTGTGCTTTTGGTCAAGGAAGTCTCCTCTGAGGAGTTGCCATTTGTGCAGAGTCCTGAACAAAGTGGGGAGGTGAACCACATGGAGGCCTGACGGAAGAATGACAGGATGGAAGGCACAGTCTGTGCAAGGCTCTGAGGGGAGACTGTCATTACAGTCCTTAAGGGACAGCAATGAGGAGCCCAGTAAATGAAAGGAAGGGGAGGGAGGACATGAGGATGGAGCAGTGGCAGGGGCCATAGCACCCAGGCCTTGAGGGCCATGGAGGGGCTTTGTGTTTTATCTGAAATGTAGTTGAAAGCCGCCTGTAAGTTTGGGGCAGAGATTCACAAGATGTGATTCACGGGTTAAAAGGATCCTTCCTCTTACTCTATAGAAAATTGCAGTGGCAGCCAAGGGGGGAAGCTGAGAGAGCACTTAGGAGGCAAATGCAGTTACTTAGGAGAGAGATGGTGGTTATTGGGATAATGATGATCTTATTGCTGATATTTTTTTTCCTAGATCACTTTGATTCTCCTCATTTATAGCACTACACCATTGTAACAAAGTTTCAAAGGTAAAGGGGTGTTCACTCCTCTGTGCCTCAGTTTACTAATTTTTAAAATGGGGCTGGTAACTTCACTCGGGCACATACATGGACCGGCTTACTCGACACCATTCCAACCCCCTTCACACATGGCTCCTTATAATGCAGGGATTGAAGACTTCTTTGCAGGTAGGTGGGGTCTTGTTTCTATAGTCTCACTAAAGCCATACAAATGGAATTGTCTGCACAATTTCCGGAAATTCATTTTGCAAGGGAGATGCAGTGCCTTTCTTCCTTCCTTACGTCTGTTGCCTGGAATTTAGGTGATGTCTTGAGCTTAGGCACCTGTCTTGCACCATGAGGCAATGTGCTAAGGGTAATAGACAGGATGTAGGACTTCAGCTAATTGGGCTTCATGCTCCTAGCTTTTTGTCTTTGGCAACAGTTCTAATGAGATATAATTCACATATAAAATTCACCCACTTAAAGTACACAAACAAATGGTTTTAATATATTTCTAGTTGTGCAACCCTCATCACAATCAATTCCAGAATCAATGTTCTTCAATCCAATAAGAAATCTGGTATCCATTAGTGGCCACTCCCTACTCCCTGATGACACTCATTCCTAGGTATCTACTCATTGACTTTCCATCTCTTGTCTATTTGTCCCTTCTGGAGTTTTCATTTAAATGGAATAATGTACCACGTGGTCTTTTGTGTATTCTTCTTCTTCTTTTTTTTTAGAGACAGAGTCTCACCTTGTCACTCTCGGTAGAGTACTGTGGCATCACAGCTCACAGCCACCTCCAGCTCTCGGACTTAGGTGATTCCCTTGCCTCAGCCTCACGAGTAACTGGGACTACAGGTGCCTGCCACAATGCCCAGCTATTTTTTGTTGCAGTTTGTCTGGGGCCAGGTTTGAACCAACCACTCTTGGTATATGGAGCTGGCGCCCTACTCACTGAGCCACAGGCGCCGCCCTTGCATACTCTTCTTCTTAGCATAACTTTTTTTTTTTTTTTTTTTGAGTCAGAATCTCACTCTGCCACCCTGGATAGAGTGCTGTGGCATCATCATCATAGCTCACAGCAACCTCAAACTCTTGGGCTTGAGCAATCCTCTTGCCTCAAGACTCCCAAGTAGCTAGGACTACAGGTGCCCACCATAACAGCCACCTTAGAGATAGGATCTGCTCTTTCTCAGGCTGGTCTCGAACTCCTGAGCTCAAGCAATCTGCTTGCCTAGACCTCCCAGAGTGCTAGAATTACAGGTATGAGCCACTAGCCGGCCAGCATGTTGCTGAGACTCAGCCACTGTATGGTTGTACCACCTTGTAGCTATTCATCAGCTGATGAACCTTTGTGTTGGTTCCACTTTGGGCTATTATGAATAATTCTGCTGTGAAAACTTATAAGTTTATGTATCCCCTGGGATTTTTGTTTTTAATAACAGAAAATAAATCCATCTCTTATTTGAGCCCAGTTTTTTTTTTTCTCTCTGTTACATACAAGGCAACCTATTTCTTTCTTTCTTTCTCGCTTTTTTTTTTGTTTGTTTGTTTTGAGACAGCGTCTCACTATGTTGCTCTCCATAGAGTGCCTTGGTGTCACAGCTCACAGCAACCTCAAACTCTTGGGCTCAAGCGATTCTCAAGCCTCAGTCTCCCCAGTAGCTGATGTTACAGGTGGCTGCCACAGCATCTGGCTATTTTTTCTTGTTGTCGTTGTCACTGTTCAGCAGGCCGGGCCTGGGTTTGAACCCACCAGCCCCAGTGCATGTGGCCAGTGCCCTAACCACTGATCTATGGGTGCTGAGCCCTCTCTCTCTTTTTTTAAGGCAAGCATGAAACAAGTTTATCAAGGAAGAGAAAGATAGGCTTACAGAATAAGAAAGCTTACAAAGCAGGATACATTCGCCATAGACAGGAAAGAGGCCTCTATTGCCAGGACAACTAGACAAAGAGGCCAAGGCAACCTATTTCTAATTAATTAAGCACATCTCTCTAAACGTTGCCCTGATTAAAAGAAAAGGGCATGGATAGTTCTAAGTTAGAGCCGGGCACATAATGAGCATTGTGAAAATGGGGATGTGATTACTATTAGTAGTTATATTTATTTCCTAACACATCTTTATAGCAGTATGGGTTTTTTTTATGATTAAAGAAGTAATTGAGGCTTGTTAAAAATTTGGAAACTACACATAAAGAAAACCCCCAAAACCAAAAACACCCACATGGAGATTAAGAATTACTAATAATTCCATTCATACTGAGACCAATTTAATACATCCAGGAAATAAGAAAATGGAAGATGGTGGGAAATATTCTTGGATCCACTGAGCCATGTTGGTTGCTTCTTCCCTGGCCCGTGCTCCTTCCCGGGAGCCTCCCTGGAGCAGCTGTCCCACAGGAGCAGCGCGCAGGCCGCTCCCTCCCAGCCCACACTCTGTGCCTGGAAGGTGCAAACTCGGGCGGGAAAGAGGGAATCGAGGCCGAGAGAATCCGGCAAATACACGCTCCATTCCAGACCTCGCCATCTTCTGGCTTGGAGTCTCATTGCACCACTCCAGGCCTCCATGGCTCCTTTGACAGAAAGGCAGAGGCATAATTCTTATGGACCCCACCACCTCCACCACGCTCTAGGAAGCCCCAATCTAGTCACTAAGCTTTTCCTAGCAGTACCAGGAATCCCTGTAGAAGCCAGCTTCAGCACGGCAAGACCTAGACCCATACAACGCCATCCAAGACTGGTCCTTTGCAGGAGTCACTGTTTCTGAAGAACCAGGTCTGAGTGATTTTACATCTGGAAGGCTCCAAGATTTCAAGAAGCATCAGTGAAATCTATGCAGATCTAAACTATATGGAGAGATACAGGAGTCAGACTGGGCATGCTTCTTTGGGTTTTAATCTTTATTTTAAAAATCATGGTGAGGCAGGGGATGTTTCCTTGAAGTACAGTTGCATAGATGGTGCACTGCACAAATTTGCTTAGTTCAGGTGGAATACAGGGGCTGAAATGCAGCCTGTGCCCTTTCACTAGCTACATATCTTGATGCGGGGCTTTGTTCACCTAGACCTAGAGGAAAGGAGGACACCTTTTCCTAATCTGCACAAGGGCATGATGCAGGCAGCTCAACAGCAAAATGGCAGTTCTAATAGCCCTCTCTGACCTCTGACTAGTCCTGCATCCTAAGTAGCACCCAGAGGTACAGATTAGATTTGAGACCTAAAGAAATACAATAGTCAGTAGAATAAAATAAGATCACACTTTGGGGTAGGCTGAATAGTGACCTCCAAAGTTTCTATGTCCTAATCCCCAGAACCTGTTAATGTTAACTTTATACGGCAAAACTGACTCAAAGGCTTGACTAAGTTAATGATCTTGAGATGGGGAGATTCTTCTGGATTATTGATCATTACAAGAGGGACACAGAAGTTGGTCAGAGGGATGGCAATATGATGATGGGAACAGAGATTGAGGGATACGCTCTGAAGGTGAAGGAAGGGGCCATAAGCCAAGGGACACAGGATGCCACTAGAAGCTGAAAAGACAAGGATGTGTGTACTTTTCTCAGTGCCTTTAGAAGGAACCAACCCTGCTGATTTTTGTCCATTGAGGCTGATTTCTGGCTTCTGGGCTCCAGATCTATGAAAGAATAAATCTGTGTTGTTTTGAGCCATGGAGTTTGTGATGGTTTGTTACAGCAACCAAAGGAAACTAGTACTGAGATGATGCTTATCCTCTTCCATGCTTGGATTTCCCAGAATGAAGGGCTCAGGTCTAAGATAGGCTTCTCCAGTCTTGTGCCCTGATAAAGTTCAAGGTCACATTTCCCTGTTCTAAGTGTCTTATGCTCTGACACCTAGGTTAGAGTGCAGTGCTGTGAACATAGCTCACTGCAGCCTCAAACTCCTGGGCTCAAGCCATCCTCCTGCCTTGGTCCTCCAAGTATCTGGGACTGCAGGCCTGTGCCACCATTCCTGGCTAAATTTTTTTGCATTTATTTTTAGTGATGGGGTCTCACTGTGTTGCCCAGGCTGGTCTCAAACTTCTGGGTTCAAGTGATCTTTCCTATCACAGGGATTATACCACACCTGTTCTCTAAGTGTCTTCTATTAAAGCAGTCTATTCTCACGTTTACCTCTGTGAGGCGGGCATAGTCATGCCTCAGATTTATGGGTGTGGTAATAGACTCACCTTAGTCTTGACCTAAGCCTATTTCTCAAAAAGTTAGAAAGAAGAAAAATTTCACATGGGTGTTCCATGTAATTTTCAGGAAATGCTGCATTTCAAGTGGTTTCACAGCTAAAACAAGGCTGTAAAAAATGTATTCAAATGATTTAACATTGCAGAAATTCAAAATAGTGCTTACTGAGATGTCTGGTACATTTCTTATCAAAGGGTTGGGATGTGCTCGGGGGTTCACGCCTATAATCCTAGCACTTTGGGACGGCGAAGCAGGTGGATCACCTGAGCTCAGGAGTTTGAGACCAACCTGGGCAAGAGTAAGACCCCCATCTCTACTAAAAATAGAAAAACTAGCCAGGCTTCGTGGCAGGTGACTGTAGTCCCAACTACTTAGGAGGCTGAGGCAAGAGGATCACTGAAGCCAAAGAGTTTGATGTTACTGTGAGCTATGATGCTACAGCACTCTACCCAGGGTGACAGAGTGAGACTCTGACAAAAAAAAAAAAAAAAAAAAAAAAAACAGCCCAGGAACATCTTAAAATAGGATTTCCTGAAATTCAGTAAAAACACAGATTGTGTTATTTTAAGGCAAACTGCTTGTAACCACATCAACGTGAAGAAATAGGATTTGCCAGTTACTCAGAAGCCTCTCCATGTGCTGGTCTCAATCCCTTCCTTCTACTAAAATTAACCAGAAGCTTGACTTTTATAGTAATCACCTCTGTGTTTCTTTATAGTAATAGATTGTCTCTGTGTGCCTCCCAACCTTAGTCTTGCCATTTATTTATTCATTCATTCATTCATTCATTTATTTATTTTAAGAGATAAGGTCTCACTCTGTCACTCAGGCTGGAGTCCAGTGGTGTGATCATTAGCTCAGTGCAACCTCAAATGTCTGGGCTCACACCTGTAATCCTAGCACACTGAGAGGCCCAGGTGGGTGGATTGCCTGAGCTCATGGGTTCGAGACCAGCCTGAGCAAGAGCCAGACACCGTTTCTAAAAATAGCTGGGTGTTGTGGTAGGCACTTGTAGTCCCAGCTACTTGGGAGGCTGAGACAAGAGAATTGCTTGAGTTCATGGCTCAGCGCCTGTGGCTCAAGCAACTAAGGTGCCAGCCACATACACCTGAGCTGGTGGGTTCGAATCCAGCCCAGGCCCGCCAAATAACAATGATGGTTGCAACCAAAAAATAGCTGGGTGTTGTGGCTGGTGCCTGTAGTCCTAGCTACTAGGAGGTGGAGGCAGGAGAATCACTTGAACCCAGCTACTAGGAGGCAGAGGCAGGAGAATCACTTGAACCCAGGAGTTGGAGGTTGCTGTGAGCTGTGATGCCACAGTGCTCTACCCAGGGTGACAGCTTGAGGCTGTGTCTCAAAAAAAGAAAAAAAGAAAAAAAGAATTGCTTGAGCCCAAGAGTTTGAGGTTGCTGTGAGCTATGATGCAACTGTACTCTACTGGGGGTGACAAAATGAAACTTTGTCTCCAAAAAAAAAAAAAAAAAAAAAAAAAAATGCCTGGGCTTGGGCAGTCCTGCCACCTAAGCTTCCTTAGTAGCTAAGACTACAGGCCTTTGTCACCATGCTGGGCTAATTTTTAAATTTATTTCTTATTTTTAAAATTTTTTTAGAGACAGAGTCTGAGTTTGTCGCTCTCAGTAAAGTGCTGTGGCATCACAGCTCACAGCAACCTCCAGCTCTTGGGCTTAGGCAATTCTCTTGCCTCAGCCTCCTTCGTTGGGACTACAGGTACCTGCCACAATGCCCGTCTATTTTTTGGTTGTAGTTGTTATTGTTGTTTGGCAGGCCTGGGCTGGGTTCAAACCCACCAGCTCCGGTGTATGGCTAGCACCCTTGCTGCTGAGCTATAGGCACTGAGCCTGCCCTTTAAAACTTCAAAAATATTATTATGTCTGTTTTTTCTTACTGAGAAAATATTAAATCCTAGTGATATGTATATATAAAAATTTAAAATATCAATATTAATATTACTACCAATAGTATGATTACTAACTGTAGTTTAAGATTTTCTTATGGTGCTCTTTTCCCATTAGGATATAGATCATTAGGGATTTATTTTGAGTTAACATATCTTAAATTACTTAAACACATTGTTCTATGAGCTGTTGAACCCTGATCTTAAAAACTGTTTTAAAATTCTATTTACTTGGAAAATATAAATAACTGAACATATATATATTCATTTTCCTACTTATTGGACAAAAGGTAGCATATACTAGTCACACCAATTTGCAGCTTCTTTTTTTCACTTAACTGTGTCTGGAGGTCACTACCTAAGAATGCACACACATACACATAATATATATATATATAATCTTAGTATATTTGGTTTATTTTTATAACTGTATGGTATGTATGGTACTCTTTTTATAAATATAGTATAGTTGATTTAACCAGCACCATGGCAATCTCAGTAGTTGTCAGTTATTGCCATTACAAATAGGGCTTCAGGCTTGGCACCCATAGCTCAGTGAGTAAGGGCACTGGCCACATACACAGAGGGTGGCAGGTTCGTGCCTGGGCTGGGCCTGCTAAACAACAATGACAACTGCAACAAAAAATAGCTGGGCGTTGTGGCAGGCGCCTGTTGTCCCAGCCACTTGGGAGGCTGAGGCAAGAGAATTGCTTAACCCAAGAGTTGGAGGTTGCTGTGAGCTATGAGGCCATGGCACGCTACTGAGGGTGACATAATGAGACTCTGTCTCAAACAAACAAACAAACAAAAAAACAAATAAGGCTTCAGTGAAAAGGTACATTCATATGGAGTTTCATGTTTCGATCTGTCTTTGGAATAGAATCCTAGAAGTAGGATTAATGGATCAAAGGGTACATTTCCTAGATATTGGCAACTTTTCCTTCATAGATCTTTTATCTTTATAGTCTACCAGCAAGGTGCATTTGTCATCTGTAGTTTTTAGTTTGTATATGGTGGGTTATTTCTGGACATGCAAAAAATTTTCATTCTTTGATCATTTAACAAAATTCTCTTTCATGATTTCTGGATCTTAATCGTTAAAAATTTGCACCACTCCTAGATCACAAGGAAACTCACCAGTGTTTTATTATTTGTGAGGTTGTATTTTTTGATTCAGATCTTTGGTATGCTGACGATTTAATCTGGTATACGGAGTGAAGAATAGAGTCAAGATTTTGTTTTTTTAATATGGTTATCTACTTGTTCTGACACTGCTAACCTAAAAACTTCTCTGAAGTCCCTTCCTAAAGCAGAAACTATTACACAATCATATAATAAATTTCCATAAGCAATTAATTCTGTTTCTGGAATTTCTAATCCTTTTCTCCATCTGTTTGCTTATTCATTCACCAATAACACATTGTTTTTAATATCTGGTAGAGGTACCTCAGCAGTAGTGGCTGCTGTTGCTACTTTTCAGTTTTTCAGGTTTCAGCTTTTCATATTTAGAAGGCCAAATATGTATACATAGGACAAATATGTATGCATATACATATTTGAATCAAGATACATAAATGAATCTTATAATCAAGTTGTCTAGTTCTGGAAACAAGATCTTGAGGGTATTTGTAACCTTGAGGGGATTGGGATATAGTTGTAAACTAACTTGGGGTAATTGACTTGTTGATGTTGGCCGCTTCTCATTTCTATCCTTGGGATACAGGCGCCACCTAGTGGTCACATTGTGGAACAACTTTTTTTCTATTTCAGAAAGAAAATCTTTCTGCTCAAAGCAGTATTATCTCACATACTTTTTGTGGAACAGGTATTTGAGAGAGGCTTATCCAAATGATTCTCGCTTGAAATCATCGACTAGTGCTCCAATCATCAGAACGCTTTAATGGGAATGGAGAATCCCCTCCCGAGACGGCTCATTCACACCCCCAGAAGACAGTGCTGGTTGTGGCTGGAGGCATTAGCTTTCTACCATGTAGCCCTCTCCCTGGTCCTCAAGATGTCATCTGACTTTCCCTAGAGCAAATGGACGCAGAGAGTGCGGTGGAATGCTAGATAATTTTAGACTTAAAGAAAAGTTGCAGACGGTACAGAAGGGTCCGGTATAGCTCTGTCCAATATAAACACCATAGTAATATACACGTATAAAGATGAAAACTAGGAAATTAACACTGGTACAATCCATATTATCAACTAAACTACAGCCTAATTTGAATTTTAACTGCTTTCCTTCAGTGTCCTGTCACTGGAGTCTTATCCTGGGTCCCACATTGCATTTAGTTCAGTCTCTTCCAGACCACAACATTTCCTCTGTATTTTCCCATCTTTCATGACCTCGACACTTTGTTGTTGTTCTTTTTTCTTTTGTTTTTTTTTTTGAGACAGAGCCTCAAGCTGTCACCCTCGGTAGAGTGCTGTGATGTCACAGCTCACAGCAACCTCCAACTCCTGGGCTCAAGCGAGTCTCCTGCCTCTGTCTCCCAAGTAGCTGGGACTACAGGCGCTCGCCACAACGCCCGGCTATTTTTTTTGTTGCAGCCGTCATTGCTGATTGGTGGGCCCGGACTGGATTCGAACCCGCCAGCTCAGGTGTACGTGGCTGGTGCCTTAGCAGCTTGAGCTACAGGCGCAAGCCAGACCTTTACACTTTGAATAGTACTGATCAGTTATTTTATAGAATGTTCCTCAATTTCGGCTTGTCTGATGTTTTCCCATGATTGGATTGAAGTTTTTCAATTTCGCCAAGAATACAACAGAAATGATGTTATGTCCTTGTCAGTGCATCACATCAGGAGCCACGTGATGCCATAATGTCAGCAGGTTTTATTACTGATGATGTTAACCTTGATCATTTGGGTAAGGTGCTGTCTGCTGTCTGCACTTCGCCACGGTAAAGTTACTATCTTTCTCTTTGTAATTAAAAAATATCTTGGGATTTTTTTTCCAGTTTTTGGCCAGGGCTGGGTTTGAACCAGCCACCTCTAGTATATGGGGCCAACGCCCCACTCCTTTGAGCCACAAGCGCCACCCTCTTGCGATTTTTTTTTTTAGACTATGCTATTCTCATTTCTCCTCAAACTTTTGCCCACTAATTTTAGCATCCATTGGTGGATCTTGCATGGAACAGTTATTTCTGGGACATTTGCCTAATGGTAATTTTTTGCATTTGTTTTTCCTTTAACATTTATTAATTGGAAAGATGGAGCTATCTTCTCCACCGGCATTTATTTAACTATTTAGATCAGTATGAATGTAGATATTTATTTTATTCTATAGATTAAAACGTAATATTGAGATTTTTTAACATTTTTGACAGTCTGTTGGGTGTTAAAAAGTATACCATTGTGTTGGCTCGGTGCCTGTGGCTCAAGTGGCTAAGGCGCCAGCCACATACACCTACCTGAGCTGGCGGGTTCAAATCCAGACGCGGCCCGCCAAACAATGACGGCTGCAACCAAAAAATAGCTGGGTGTTGTGGCGGGTGCCTTAGCCACTTGAGCCACAGGGAGGCGGAGGCAGGCGAATCGCTTGAGCCCAGGAGTTGAAGGTTGTTGTGAGCTATGATTCCACAGCACTCTACCCAGGGAGACAGCTTGAGGCTCTGTCTCAAAACACACACACACACACACACACACACACACACACACACAAATCTGAGGTTGATGCAAGCTATGATGCTACAGCACTCTTCCCAGGACAACAGAGTGAGACTCTGTCTGAACAACAACAACAAAAATAAATAAAGTTTACATTCTTTTTCATACATTAAAAAATAAGTTACTTTGACGCTCCAAAATACGCCTGGGATTCCCACAAATCACCAGGAACCCGTTGCCCGCCGCCATCAATCTGAATAGAACGGAACCGTGGGTGCCCGAGGCCTTTTCTGCGCGGAACTGCACTTCCCAGCAGCCACCGCGTCGGAACTAACACATCCACTTCCGGTCGCCGAGGGTGGGCGAAGCAGCGGGGTGGCTGCGGGAGTCTCTGGGACTGAGGCTGGAGCCGGACCGACTTGGCAGAGGGAGGCGCTCAGGGGAGGACCCGAGGGCGCGGACGGGGCATGTGCTGGGTCACCAGGCGTGTGTGTGTCTGCGCCGGTGGCAGAGGAGGGGGACTGTGCCATCACCAGTGACGGACAAGGAGTGTATGAGCGTGTGCGTGAGGGGCAGGGCGGACGCAGGGCTGGGAGGGCGTGTGGATGCTGAGCGCGCTTTGCTGTGGCTGTTTGAATGTCCCTGTGCCGGTGGCCCTCGGCTCCTGCAGCTTCCTTGGTCTTCTCTCAGCCATAGGGGCTGAGCAGAGATAAGGCCCCACTAGAGAGGTCAGATCTGGAGCCTAGGATTGAAGCTTTCAGCAGGAAGTCACGGGCCTGGACTTGGATGCGGATTTGAGAGCTGAAAGTGCCCCCAGGGTCCTGCAGGAGGGTAGCCACACGTTGAGAACCACAGTGTGGTAAGAGCTCTGTCCCCAGGAGCCAGCTGATAACGCTGATCGATTCCTCCTCCTTTTACTTCCTCTTCATTTTGTGTCAAATGAGAGAAGGTGTGGCCATGGAAGGTGCTTTCAAACTTAGTTTGCACTCCTGGAAAATCCTGGAGTCTCGCGCTTACCATATCCTTTCCTAGTTGTACTGTGATCCAAAGGAAGGACCTAGAAGAGAATGAGAGCATTATTACTGCACACCTAAAAGTCAAGGGTGAGTTTGTGCTTTGTTTTTAGTTAAGAAATGCGTTTCTGATTTTAGGATATAGAGGTTCCAGTAAATTTTCAGTAAATGAAGGGGGATGTGCAAAATGATACCCCACCACGGTGCCCCTCCATTGTCCCTCACCTTTCCACTTAATGTTCACATAACTGTTTGGCAAATCTCTCACATCTTCCTGTGCACTTTCTTTTTCTAAGATGGTATGAAAATAAACCTCCAGAGGCGAAGGATAAACTTTTTGTTTTAGACTTTGATTTGGTAAGGAGATGATGAGTTGTAGGTAACATTATATGCCAGGTATCAATTAATATTTACAGACCTCTTCAAAGCCTGGACCTGGGGGTGGATGTAGCGAGTCAATTTCAATTCGTCTGTGAGGCTTTTAGGAGTGAGAAAGTGGTCACACAGAAGTTGGTATTAAGAAGAGCCAGTATTTTTCCAAGGAGTTCACGAGTTGAAATTTGTAATACTGACTTGATTTGTTCGAGGTTTGGCAGCCCTAGTTGTGCTTTGGGCTTCTTTTTGTATGGCAGTACAGTGTTGTGGTTAAGAAATAGTGGATACGTCCAGTATTCAATCCCTGGTGAGGAAAAAAAAAAAAAAAAGAAAAAGAAAAGAATGGGAGCATGGATCCAGAGTATCTGGGTTAGAATTCATCCAACTTGAGGATATGGCTCTCTCATAGAAAAAAGGTGTAATGTAAATGTATGTGGATATAACTGCACACACACACACACACACACACACATCTCAAGTTAATACCTGCCCATAGTTACAGTTGTGAAGCACTCTTTAGTAAAAAGAAGAAAACTGGGGGCATAATACAAAGATAAGAACTGCAAATATGCATATCATTTCTAAATTTTTTCCTATACTTTTTGTATATACATAAATTTTACAGATTTAATTATATTTTTCATTCTTTTATAATGATTTGTCTATTGGTTGTATATCTTGAACATTTAATGTTTTCTTTGTATTCTATCTGTGGATGTTCTGAACTGTGACTAACCACTTGGTTTTGTTGGACTCGGAATGCTGAACACTGCCTAAGTGGTTCTATCTATATCTTCAAAACAGCTTTCATGCCTTGCTTCCTTTCATCCTGAGTGCACAAAGAAGTTCTGGTTTGGATAATGTGACCTCTTCTCAGCCCTGTTGTAGAGCAGCATTAGGGACCCAGTTCTAGGCTAAGATATGCATCTCAACAATGGAGGATTGGCTGGGATCTTTCTTGCTGGGATTTCCTTGAGCAACTTCCAGGCAAAAATTCCTGTGTTCTGCCTTCATCCTAGTGTAGCGGGTTCCCTGGGGGTTAGGGACTTGGTTTTGTCCAAAGTCCTGTTCACTGCCAATTTGTGTGTGTGTGTGTGTGTGTGTGGAGGGGGGAATAGAGGGAGAAGGGTGGAAGTGTGTGTTAGTGGGGTAGCTGAGAAATAGAAATGAGCATAAAATAAATTACATTGTTTTAAGTCACTTTGGAAGCACTGAGGCACAGCTTGAGTTAGGCTTTTTTTTGGGGGGTGGGGATTCTATAGGGGAGAAGCCTGAGGAAGATAGTCCACGTAAGTTGGTATTTCTCCCTTCTTGAAATATGATGGCTTTCAGGTTGGGTAACTCCGTTGTTATTTAACTTGAAGCTTCGTACCGAAGAATCTAAGATCTGTGCAGGATCCAGTTTGTCCCATTACAGTGAAGATTAGTGATTGGAAAAAGCAAAATTTAGTGCTCTTCCTATTTGTGCCCCTCTCTCTCTCTCTTTTTTTTTTTTTTTGGTGCCGAAACCTGGAATCAAACCAGGGACCTTTTAGATTATTTGTGCCTCTCTTTTCCAAATGGTGTTTACATTTTCTTTGTACACATTATTCAACACGTGCTCTGCGCTCAGCCCTAGGTCGGGAGAAATGTTGAAGCAGTGGAGGAGTCTGTTCCCATAGGCAAACACAGCCTTGCGGGCTTGAGAAGTTAGAGATAAAACTGTATCATTTGGGTACCCTTGGGAAAACCTTGAAACTTCTTCACCTACTTGAGCTTTCCAGGTAGATAAGGTAGAATTTCATAGTGAGTGGCCTCAGTTTCCATTTGTGATGAGGTGAGTTGGTTTTTGAGGCTTTTAGGAAAATGATCAGTGAGGATGGTAGACAGAGAGAGATCATTCAGGATATAAGTGGTGGGGTGATTGTGGATTCTCAGAATTAGCACAGACCTTAGAGACTTTGACCATCTTAAATGTGTAAATAGAAAAAAATGATTAATTCAATATGTCTTTTATATTCACTTTATGCAGCTTATTAAAGTCATTTGTCATAGAAAAAAAACAGTATTCATTATCATCTGATACCATAATGAACTTGAGGATTAAGAACATTTCTTATTTGTGTGCAAACTCTGTTTTTTAAGATGGATATTTTCTCTTAAACTTGGTTAGGAATTTTATGGATTTTTTGTTGTTGTTATACTCGAAAGCAGGGGTGTCCAGACCATGGCCCATGGGTGGCTATGAATGTGGCCTAGTACAATATTGTAAACTTAAGACATTATGAGATTTTTTTGTGTGTGTGTGATTTTTTTTGTTGGAACGCGATTGCATGTTCTTGAGCATGAAGCCAACAATGTTGTATCACAGTTTCATGTAAAATAAACATACTTAACGCAACAGCTATTTGTCTGCATGCATGGTTTCAGTTTTACAATGGTTTGCGGCTTCCAGTGTGTTCTCTTCCAAGCTCGGATAGTCAGAATGACACCATCAGATGTTACATGTGCTCCTGGTGACCTGGTAAGGCACCAATTATCAATAATATTTCAACCTATGATTTGCAGTGTTAGGTGTTTAATAGTTATTTAGAAAGCAGGTGGGGCCATAGTTCAGTTGGCAAGGGCTGGCCACATATACCTAGGGTCGTGGGTTCGAACCTGGCCTGCATCTGCTAAGCAACAGTGACAACTGCAACAACAACAACAACAACAACAACAAAATAGCCAGGCATTGTGGCGGATGCCTGTAGTCCCAGCTACTTGGGAGGCTGGGGCAAGAGGACTACTTGAACCCAAGAGTTTGAGGTTGCTGTGAGCTGAGATGCCATGGCACTCTACCAACGGTAACCAATTGAGACTCTGTCTTAAGAAAAAAAAAAAAGTAAATATAGTCCCATATCATTATTTTTTTAAATTTCAGCATGGCTTCTACAACATCTCAAAAAGAAAAAAAAAATTATAACCCTAAAAAAGAAAAATTTCAGATGATGGAAGATTGTTTGGTGAAAACTGGACAGATGACTACTACTTTTTTGTTAAGACAAATAGGCATCCTGCTTAATTTGTATGTAATTTGTGCAAGTTTTCAAAGACTGTAATTTGAAAGGGCAAAAACATTATATGCAAAAACAGGCTGCCAGATTGGATCTGTATGAAGGATTGTGTCATAGGATAAAATAGTGGAATTGAAAAAAAGTCCAGTCTTCTCAACAAATATATTTTTTTAAGTTACAACTCAAACAGATTCCATTGTAAAAACTAGTTATGTGGTAGCATATTTCATAGCAAGAAAATAAAACCATTTACTGATAGTGGGTTTATTAAACAATGTATGGAAAACATGGTGGATATAATTTGCCCTGACAAAAGGGGGGATATTTCTAAAAACAGTTCATCTCACCAGACTGTAGCCAGATAATTGAAGAAAGTGGAAAATCTATTGAAAGAAGTTTAGAGAGGAAAGCTGCTGATTTTAAATTTTATGCTTTGACAGTGGATGGCAGCACTGATGCTATAAGTACAGCTCAATTTGCCATTTTTATTAGGGGTATGATAATATAATGTCACTGAACAAATAGCTTCTTTAGTGTCATTAAAAGACATGACTAAATCAAGAGATTTATAAAAAGCAGTAAAAAATATGTTAAAGCAATTTTCTTGGTCCATTCATATCTGGTATATTATAGTTACTGATGGTGCCCCAGCAATGGTAGAGAGACTTGTAAAATTAATAGATGATGCAGTTGCTGCTCCAACTTCACGTTTGATGAGAATCATTGTGTAGTACATCAAGAAAATTTATATGCAAAAGCTTTAAAAATGGATAATGTCCTGCAAATTGTCATCAAGACTGTGAATTTCTTAAGGGCTAAGGGATTGAATCATTGCCAATTCCAAGAATTCCTTAAAAGTATTGCTGCTGATTGTGGCAACATCCTTCACTTTTCAGAAGTAAGATGGCTAAGTTGAGGCCAGATGTTGAAAAGATTTTGTGATTTGCAACATGTTATTAAGTCTTTTATGATATCAAAAACCAAATTTGTGTTAGAACTTGATGATGAAAACTGATTATGGACTTAGCATTTTTAGTGGATTTAATCCCTCCTTTAAGTGACTTAAACATACCTCTTTAAGGTGAAAACCAATTTATCAATACAATGTTTCAAACCATAACAGTGTTCCAAATGAAATTGAAGTTGTGGCAAGCTTAAATTAAGGGAAACAGTTTCATGCATTGTAACATGTTGAGTAAACACAGTCCTGTGAACAGTAAAAAACACGTAGCCTTGGTTTTTGATTTGACACAAGAATTTGAAAACAGGGTGGGGCTCAGTGGCTCATGCCTGTAATCCTAGCACTCAGGGAGGCCGAGGCTGGTAGATTGCCTGAGCTCACAGGTTTGAGACCAGCCTGAGCCAGAGCAAGACTTTGTCTCTAAAAATAGGCAGGCATTGTGGTGGACGCCTGGAGTCCCAGCTAGTTGGGAGGCTGAGGCAAGAGAACCATTTGAGCCCAAAAGTTTGATGTTGCTGTGAGGGTGACAAAGTGAGACTGTCTCAAAAAAAAAAAAAAAAGAATAAATAAATAAATAAATTGAAAACAGATTTCAAGATTTCCAGGAAAATAATGACTATTTTGGTGTATTTGCGACTGCATTTTTAGCAGACATAAATATGTTATCTGTCAATTTTCAAATGGAATGCATAGAGCTATAGTCTGACATTCAACTTAAGTAAAAATCTGGTCATGTTTCTTTACTGGACTATTTTCCCAGAGACAAATATCTCTTGTTTCACAATCACCCCTTATTCATGTCATCGCTTTTTGATGAGTAGTTGTTTTTAGGAATGAAGCACATTAAGAGTAAAATTAGAACGAAAATATCTGATAAGCACCTGAGAACTCACTGAGAATTACAACTACTTCCATATTGGATGTTGATGCATTAGTTTCTCAAATACAATGTCAAATGTTCCACTAGTTTAAAATTGCCCATTTTTCTTTTACAATAAAAAAAGATGTTTTACGTCTCAGCGCCTGTGGCTTAAGCGGCCAGGGTGCCAGCCACATACACTGAATCCAGCCCGGGCCTGCCAAACAACAATGACAACTACAACCAAAAAATAGCAAGGTGTTGTGGCAGATTCCTGTAGTCCTGGCTACTTGGGAGACTGAGGCAAAAGAATTGCTTAAGCCCAAGAGTCTGAGGTTGCTGTGAGCTGTGATGCCACATCACTCTACCGAGGGTAACATATTGAGACTGTCTCAAAAAAAAAACAAAAAAACAAAAAAAAGATGTTTTATTAGATATTTATATTTTCCATATTAGTGATCTCAAACTTAGAACCTGCTCAGCGATTTTAAAAGCCTCTCTGAATGGGCCACTGCATCACTAGAATTATTATGTGAGGACTTTTTTGCTCATCTGTGGTGGCAGATACCATGAAAATTATGCATAGGTATCATGAAAATTATGTATGACCCCCTCCCCCCTTTTTTTGTTGTTCCTCAGCTTTTCTTTAGTGTTTGTGTATTTAATGAGTAGCCTGAAGAAATTTTTCTTCTTCAAATGTCCCAGAGAAGGCAAAAGGTTAGATACCCCCCTTTAAAGGATAAAATTATTATAGAAATGCATATATACTGAGCATTTGTGAGGCAGGTATGTGGCAGGCACAGTGGTTAGTTAGTAGGAAAACTCAGATTCTTTTATCCATTCCCAGACATGCTGAGATAAGTAAATTGTCCCACAGCAGCAGGATTCTTCCTGTGAATTTCCTTATTGTTCCTTTCTTTATTTTATTTTATTTTATTTTATTTATTTATTTATTTATTTATTTTTATTAATTCATAGCTGTGTACATTGATATGATCATGGGGCATCATATACACTAGTTTCACAGACCGGTTGACACGTTTATATCACACTGGTTAACATAGCCTTCCTGGCAATTTCACAGTTATTGTGTTAAGACATTTACATTCCACATTTACTAAGTTTCAATTGTTCCTTTCTTGATATTCAGTCCTTCACCCCCGCTCCTTCTATCTTGAAACAATTTTCTTCAATTTCATTGTAAACATGTGTTTGTGGTTTTAGGGATCAGTGACATTGAGGGACGTGGCCATCAACTTCCCTCAGGAGGCGCTGGACCCAGCACAAAGGAACTTATATAGGGATTTGATGTTAGAGAACTACAGTAACTTGGTCTCAGTGGGTAAGCCCATCTGTCCCTATTAATTTAGTATCTGTTCTCTGGAATATTAGCTTTCTTCACCATAAATTTTGGGCTATCTTTTAAGGGGTAGTTGAATTCTTTCTTGCACCCAAAAGAATGATTTGATAATTGTTGAGTTGAAAATGGGCACCTCGGTGAAGCTCCTGCATCTTGCCTGACCCACGGTGACCCTTCTCTCTTAATTGCCCATCTTTCTTCGTGACCATGGGACTGAATTTGAAATCTCAGACATTCATTGAATGATTATTATCTGAAGAAAACATATTTTATATTGTGTTTGATCTCAGAATTGCTATACCTGTTCTGTGTTTTGGGGGGGTTTTTTGTTTTTCTGGCCCACCTGTTAGGAGAACAGTATGTTGAATTTTTCTGTCAAAAGGGCCTTTATGATTTACATTATACCAACTGGGCCAACAGAACTCATTTAACACTAAAGTGATGCATTCCATTTCCTTCAACAGACCTTCCTTTACTTGCTTTGTGGTTGAAAGTTTCAGGCCATGGAATTTGCATTTTTCATTGAATAAATATACTATGAATGAGCTGTAAATGTCTAAGGAGGCAAATTAAATAATGAATATAATAATAGTTGACTTTGTGCTACTATAGATCAGACAATAGTATTTTACATATATTAATCTTAGTATCAATCCTATGAAATAAGTGTTATTATCTCCATTGTAGAGTTGGGAAAACTGAAAGACAGAGAGTTTAAATGACTTACCCAAGGTCATACTGCTAGTGGATGGCAAAAATAGAATTTGAACCAAGGAGCCTATCTTTTTTGTTATTGTTGTTGTTGTTTTTGTTTTTGTTTGTTTTTTGAGATAGCGTCTCCCTCTGTTGCCCAGGCTAGAGTGCCATAGTGTCATAGCTCACAGCAACCTCACTCGTGGGTTCAAGTGATGCTCTTGCCTCAGCCTCCCCACTAGCTAGGACTATAGGCATCCACCACAATGCCTAGCTAGTTTTTCCATTTTTAGTAGAGATGGGGGTCTCACTCTTGCTCAGGCTGGTTTTGAACTTGTGAACTCAAGCAATCAACCCACCTTGGCGTCCCAGAGTATTAGGATTACAGATGTGAACCACAGCACCTGGCCCAAGAAGTCTGTGTTAAAGGTTCGTGTTTTTAGCTCCTAACTTACATGTCCTCTCAAGGGACAAGACCTTATATGAGTTTAAAGTAATTGATTCTAAGTCTTTTTTCTATATGGTTGGTTTCTTACTCAATCCTCTCATGTTTTACTGAAGTCTTTTCTCAATATCATTTAGACATGTAACTTATAAATTTAACTAGGTTTCAAGTAAAGTTTAAAAAAATTATATTTAAATGAAATTTTACAAATGTGTCATTTCTTTTAAACAGAAAGTTTCATTTCTAAGCCAGATGTGATTACCTTAGTTGAGCAACAGAAAGGGGCCTGGATGGTTGTGAGGAAAGAAACAAGCAGATGTTACCCAGGTGAGTGAAAGCAGGCAGGAGAAGCCATCATTGTTGAAGACACCCCATGTGGTCAGAGAGGAGTCACATCCCTGAGATGTGATTTGGAAAACATCCTTCAAAGACCCAACACCTGTTTGGGACTGAATCTCACTCTGGTGCCCTGTGTAGAGTGCCATTGTGTCATAGCTGACAGCACTCTCAACTCTTGGGCTTGAGCAATCCTCTTGCCACCACACCTGGCTAGTTTTTCTATTTTTAGTAGAGAAAGGGTCTCACCTTTTTTTTTTTTTTTTTTTTTGTAGTTTTTGGCTTGGTTCGGATTTGAACCCGCCACCTCCAGTATATGGGGCTGTCACCCTACTCCTTTGAACCATAGGCGCTGCCTGCCAACACCTGTTTGGATTAAAATGCCCAAGACCTCAGAAGGAAATAAAGATCACAGTAGTAGCTATCAAAGGAACTTCATCATTTACTAATCACCTAATTTCTCTTCTCTTATTTCCTTCTTCTTTAGTCAGTGCCTTTCTTTCCCAGTGTAAACTTTGTTACATCTTTTAGAGACAACTGCTTTTCAGCTATGCTTTTGCATTTAGATTTCTATTGTGCATTTCCACTGTCTAAACAATGTACTTGTATATTCATTAAATGTGTACCAAGTGCCCACTCTAAGCAAGACACTGTGTTTGGCACTATCAATATAGTAACATACAGGTAATGAACAAGACTGATTGATAAAGGCTTTGCTCTCCTAGACTTCACTGGCAGTTGGCAAGACATGGATTAAACTAAGCAAATGAATAGATGAGTAATATCAGAGAAGTGTGCTACAAAGACAAGTAAATAGGAGTGATGGGGTGGGAATGACAGCAATTGGGTGGTCAGGGAACATGTCTTGAAGTGGGCATACTTGGACAAAGATGTCAAATAAGGGTGTAGGGTAAGCAGTATATCCAGCTGAGAGTATTCCAGGCAGACTGAGCAGGAAACAGAAAGGCCCTGAGGGGAAAGTGCCAAGTTGAGCAGAGTTAAGTGGTGAAACAGTGGGAAGGGAGGTCTGAGAATTAGGCCAAGGTGAGATCATACAAGGTTTTCTTTGTTATTGTGAAGAATATGGAATGTTTTTAAGAATTATTTATTTTTGATTGATACCTAATATTTGTACATATTTATGGCGTGTGTTAATACTGTATTACATGCATAGAATGGACATTTACTTAGAGTACTCATCACCTCATGTATTTATCATTTCCATTTGATGGGAACATTTCCAGGTAATAAGATCTTGAGAATCCTTAAGTCTAAAGGATTCAAATTGGATAAGTCTATCAATCTATCTGAAGTTCAGTGTTTCTTTTCTCTGACCTCTCCAGCAATATTTAAATTTAATTATTGTAGTTTTTAGTTCTAATTTTACTTGGTTCTTTATATCCTCTGTATCTTTGCTGAGATTTTCTATTTTTCTGTGTGTTTCATCAGAACATTTGCATAATTATGGTTTTGAAGTCTTTGATAGACAATTCCATCATCTCTGTCATCTTGAGGTTGTTACCTGTGGTTTCCTTTCCCATGTGAGTTGAAATTTTTCTGTAAATTGCAATAATTTTGAGTTGGGTTGTGGGCATTCTGACTGTTAAGTTATTGGTCTTCTGGGTCTTAAGTCCTACAGAACATGTTGCTATGTTTCAGCAGGTAATCAGCCTACTTAGGGTTAAACTTCAAGTTTCTACCTGACTTCTGTGCTTCATTATCGCATTTTTTACATACATGACTGAACTGGCTCAGATGCGTATGTGTGCCCATTTGAAACAGAAATAATATGAGAAAAGCTCTATTTATCAACTTTAGTGGTTTTGGTTAAGTGTTTGAATTGATTATGATAACCCTACCCCAGTGGTTTAATGTTTTTAATAAAACATTTTAAAAAGTTTTATTATATACTTTTATGCTTAGCCTAATTTCTTTTATTTGTCAGTAATTTATCTGTTCTACAATAATCTCTATATGGGCTTATTATTCAGTGGTGAATGCTATTAGGATTATGTCTGGCCATACACAGAGATAGGAATAAAAAAAATAAAGAAAAATGATTCAATAAATAAATGAAAAATATAATGAAAACAGAGTTGTGAAGGCAAAGAATGAGGCTCTGGGATGGAGAATAAAGGACAGAGATTTACTTAACAAAGTCCCACCTGGTACAGCTGTTCTGAGGAAAATATTTATCCGGAGACTTTTTCTTTTTTCTTTTTTTACAGTTTTTTTTGGCCGGGGCTGGGTTTGAATCTGCCACCTCTGGTATATGGGGCCGGCACCCTATTCCTTTGAGCCACAGGTGTGGCCCTTTATCTGGAGACTTAAAAGGTAAGTTGGGTGTTTCCAATGAAAAGATGGTCTAGAAGTATCTTGGGAGATGAAACAGTCTAAGCAAAACAAGAAGATAAGGGAAAGGTTATATTATGTTCTAGCTGCAGAAAGGAAGCAATGAGTAGAGATCAGGCCCAAATGAGGACATGCTTTGATATGAGGTCTGTTATCAGTGGTAAGGTTTTTGGATTTTAAGGATAAAGACAAAACATTCAAAAACAGTGTGAAGTATGATTAAACTTTTATCTGAACCAGTCATCTGATAGAGATTTTATTTTATTTTATTATTTATTTATTTATTTATTAAATCATAAACACATAGCTCATGTATACATTAATGCATTTATGGGGTACAATGTCTGATAGAGATTTTAAAAACACAGATTCTTAGGATGTATCCATAAAAATTGTGATTCTGTATATCTGAGTTGCTTAAATATCAATATTTGTAACAAGCTTACCAAATGATTTTGACTCACACCTAAAACAAACATCACTGTCTTACATAAGCTTTCTTCATTGTTCTCTTTCAAATCTTTGAAAGTATTTTGGAGTTAGGGCATTTGTTTCATAGATTTTCTATGCAAGTGTGCTATAGGAAAATAAAATGTTTGCTTTTTATTTTTCAGATTTGGAGTCAAACTATGGAGCTGAGAAAATATTTCCAGAAAATGATATTTCTTTCTTTCTTTCTTTTTTCAAATGAGAAAGGGAGTTTAATTGTTCCCACAAACCTTATGTTGGAAGTTAATCTATGAGAAATAGAAAGTTTAGGTCCAAATACCCAAGTTTCCAAGATGCTTTCAATACCTTAACTAGAAGTGACCTTTTAAATACTTCATCACGTTTATCTTCACAGTAGCCTAAGAGGTCAACTTTATCAAATCCATTTTACAGATGAGGAAACTGAGGCTCCAGGGAGTTAAGTGACTTTTCCCAGGTGACTCACACAGAGTCCAAAACTGGTTTACTCCAGAGTATTTGCTGGAGCCTTGGTATTTGAATTTCTTTTTTATTTTTTATTTTTATTTTTTCTTATTTTGTTTTTTCTTTTCTTTTTTTTTTTTATTGTAAATCATAGCTGTGTGCATTAGTGCAATCAAGAGGTACGATGTGCTGGTTTCATATACAATCTGAAATATTCTCATCAAACTGTTCAAAGTAGCCTTCATGGCATTTTCTTAGTTATTGTATGTAGACATTTGTATTCCGCATTTAGTAAGTTACGCCTGTACCCATTCTAAGATGCACCATAGGTGTGGCCCCACCCATTGCCCTCCCTCCAACCTAACCTCCCCCCTCCCTTCCCCTTTCTTGGCCCTTTCCCCGTATTCTTGTGCTATAGTTGGGTTATAGCCTTCATGTGAAAGCTATAAATTAGCTTCATAGTAGGGCTCAGTACATTGGATACTTTTTCTTCCATTCCTGAGATACTTTGCTAAGAAGAATATGTTCCAGCTCCATCCATGT